>CM053028.1:558729689-558929590 GCA_028564925.1 Lithobates sylvaticus | reverse complement strand
GGGTACGGCGATTTGTGTGAAGTGGTTAAAGGGTAACTCCACTTCCGGGGGGGGGGGGATTGCAAATAAAGAAAAAATAATATAGCGTATATACTCGGGTATAAGCCGAGTTTTTCAGCACATTTTTTGTGCTGAAAGTGCCCCCCTCGGCTTATACTCGAGTCAATCACTTTTCTGCAGCAGAAAATGACATTTTCTGACCCGAATTTGGGGCCCCGTATCTCGGGGCCACTTGGTGCTAGGAACTACTTTTAATATGCTAACCCGGTGGACCTAACACTACAACACATCCAAAGATGGGGTTCCTAGTACTAAGTGGCCCTGACATACGGGGCCGCAAATTCGGGTCAGAAAATGTCATTCTCTGCTGCAGAAAAGTGATTGACTTTTTCTGAACCGAATTGGGGACCCTGTATCTCGGGGCCACTTAGAGCTAAGAACCTCAAATTTGGTATTCAAATTCAGTGGAACTAGCACTACAACATTTTCAAAGATGGGGTTCTTAGCACCAAGTGACCCTGAGATGCAGGGCCCCAAATTCGGTCAACTGTGTCCATCTGCAGCAATGTCATTTCGGGACCCTTTGGGTCCAGAGACCTCAAATTCTGGCTGCAGCTAGGGGGCATCTAGGAACCCTTAACTACCAAGTTTGAAGTTTGGGGGACCATGGCTGCAAATGGGCACAGTGAGACATGCAAATGGGCACAGTGAGGCTGCAAATGGGCATTGTTGACCCTCTTTTCCACTTACAGAAGCTGCGCATTTCTCACTCTAGGCTTATACTCGAGTCAATAAGTTTTCCCAGTTGTTTGTGGTAAAATTAGGTGCCTCGGCTTATATTCGGGACGGCTTATACTTGAGTATATACGGTAATTGTGACACTAATCATAATCACCTTTCCTTTTCAATCTGCAGCTGCTGTAATTTTCTAAAAATACATTGCAATATGGCTACCTGGAGTTATTCTATACACAGGGTGTATACTGACCACTCCCCAGAAACATAATTTTCTGCTTGTATGATTGGCTCACCAATTTTCCCAGAAGTCTGCCCTAAAATACAAGTTAGATTTCAGGCCTCCCCTGCAACAAAAATTTCATTTTTTGAAGCGATACTTTCAAAAGGAACACATCTGCAGGCCCAGCAGCTTTCCTCATTAGTGCCCTGCAGCTGCACACCTGACAGTTAATTATGAAACCACTCCCATTAGACTCACTCAGAACAGAGGCACAGACAAACACGCAGGGATTTCTTCAGAATAACAAAAGGTAGGAATTCACAACAATGTTTGTTATAATCCTTGCTATGTGCATAGATCACGCAGAGGAGAATGTTTTTTTTCTCAACAAAAGTGGAGTTACGTTTTAACCATTGTAGTTTACTTTGCAGGAAAACCAATCCACCGAAGCACTGATCTGTTCATTCTGACAGCAGCAGGGTGTTGCTCTCAGAATGCATACATCCGTGCCTGTAGTGCTGCAGGAGGATATTTCTCATCCACAATTTATAAAAAAATGTGTATGCCCAAGAATGAGGGGCCCTATGTGGTCAGTGAATGGATTGCTCATTTGCCTCAGCATATATTTTTTTAATTTTTTTGGTATACATTTCAGTTAAAAAAAGTTGTTGTTTTATTGAGGGCTGGGAGTGGCCTAGAGCAGAGCTGGTGACTCCCAGGCAGCATCAGCTTACTTTCACCTCCCTCTTTCTTCTTGAGGAGTCTAGAAGGGAGGAGAAGCTGTCTGGGGTGCCTTAGGGAGCCCTGACCAATCTGCAACTAGGATTGGCAGGGGGCAGGCCTCCTTGAAATACCCAGGGTCAGCCCAGCTGGGGAGAAGTTGTTCAGGTTTGAAGAACTTGAGATGGAGCTCTAGGTTGTCGGGGCCTTTGAGGGCGCTCCCCAGTCTTGGGGGGTGACCATGGGCCTGGGAGTTTAGGTGCAGGACAGAGGCCTTTCCAATAAGTGCCAAGGATCTGGACAGGAGGCACCAGGATAGGAACTAAAGACTACAACAGGAGGTAGTGTTGCCGGGCAAGTCTCCAGGAGGGAACCACCAGTCGCAGCCAGGAGGGCTGGTAAATGACAGGCACAGTCGGGAGGTCTGGGGAGGCATGCCTGAGAGGACTGGGAGTGAGCAGTCTGGGATGGGTGCAGAGCCAGCTGGAAGGACTGTGGGGTCATGGCAGTGGAGTTTGGGCAGCTGCAGCCAGGAGAGCTGGCAGGGCCTGAAGAGGACTAGCTGGGAGCTGTAGTCCACAATAGGACAGCTAGCACCACAGACTTTATCATTATTTCTGCTACATTAAAAGGGGCCCGCGGTCCCTGCCTGCAAATGGTCAGTGCTAAGGCCTAACTGAGTTTGGTTTTGGGCCTAACCATGTGCTAGCAAGTCCTTGTGCAAGAGAGAGGGAGAGAGTAACAGTCTGCAAGCAAGTGTTGTGCTGGAGGAGACTCGAGTAAAAGAGCGATCAACCAAGTGGTCTATCAATTGATCTAATAATTTGTTCTGAACATGCCATAATTAGGGATGATCTTCGAGAAGCCGTGGAACACCCTGTTAAAGTTTATGGGAGAAATATAAAGTGCTAATTTTAAAGGCTTATATGCAAGTTATTGTCATAAAAAGTGTTTGGGGACCCGGGTCCTGCCCCAGGGGACATGTACCGATGCAATTTTTTTTTTAAACTGCAGTTTCTTCGGGAGCAGTGATTTTAATAATGTTTAAAGTGAAACAATAAAAGTGTAATATTCCTTTAAATTTAGTACCTAGGGGGTGTGTATAGTATGCCTGTAAAGTAGCGCTTGTTTGCCATGCTTAGAACTGTCCCTGCACAAAGTGTCATTTCTGAAGGAAAAAAGTAATTTTAAAAGCACTTGCGGCTATAATGAATTGTTGGCTCCCGGCAATACAGAGAAAAGACATTGATAAAAAAAAATGCGTGGGGGTCCCCCCCAAATTCAATTACCAGGCCCTTCAGGTCTGGTATGGATTTTAAGGGGAACTCCACGCCAAATTTAAAAAAGAAATGGCGTTCAGTTCCCCCCTAAAAATCCATACCAGACCATTTATCCGAGCACGCAACCTGGCAGGCCGCAGGAAAAGAGGGGGGACGAGAGAGCGCCCCCTCCTGAACCGTACCAGGCCACATGCCCTCAACATGGGGAGGATGCTTTGGGGGTCTGTGACCCCTCAAAGAACCATGTCCCCATGTTGATGGGGACAAGGGCCTCATCCTCACAACCCTTCCCCGGTGGTTGTGGGGGTCTGCGGATGAGGGGCTTATTGGAATCTGGAAGACCCCTTTAACAAAGGGGACCCCCAGATCCCACCCCCCATGTGAATTGGTAAGGGGTACAACCCCTACCATTTCACAAAGAAAGTGCAAAAATTGTAAAAAAAAAAACACACAGACATGTGTGGGATAAGTCCTTTCTTAAAAAAAAAAAAAAAAAAACATTCCAGCGGAGGTAATCCACTCTTGGTATCCTGCGATGGGTGATAACCTCTCCGGGGTCCAGCGATGGATAATCTCTCCTCTCCAGGTCCAGGGTCCAATGATGATGTCCAGCGCAGCATATCCTGTCTCCACCGGAGACACCGCAGGAATCCCGGCAGCCTGACAGGTCTCTTAGCTGAGGACGGGGCCACCCGTCACGTGACCCTGCCCCCCTCTGATGCAAGGGGAAACCCGGGCTTCCCCAGTGACGTGCGGGTGATCCTGCCTCCCTCTGATGTAACGCAGGTTTCCGTTACATCAAAGGGGGGCGGGGTCACCCGCACGTCACTGGGAATAAATTTAAAATCCATACCATACCTGAAGGTTTTTTTTTTTATCAAAGACTTTCAATGACTGTTCTCTGTATTGCCAGGAGCCGACAATTCATTATAGCCGCGAGTGCTTTTAAATGACTTTTTTTCCTTCAGAAATGACACTTTGTGCAGGGACAGTTCTAAAAATGTGAAACATGCGCCCCTTTACAGGCATACTATACACACCAGAGGAAATCAAACCGTAGTCCTGAATGGACTGAAGCCTGAAAGGTAGCGCTTAACTGAATAAAATCTAACTAAATACAATAATAATATTGAAATAATAATAATAAAATAAACACTCCCACGTGATAAGTGAATCAAAACGAAGTGACCCTAATAAAAAAATATATATGTTTCAAAAATAAATAATTTCAATAGTGACTTCAAAAAACCATATGAGAAAAAAGTGCCAAAAGAGGATACTATACACACCCCCTAGTTACAAAATTTAAAGGAATATTTCACTTTTATTGTTTCACTTTAAGCATTATTAAAATCACTGCTCCCGAAAAAACAGCAGGACCCAGATCCCCAAACACTTTTTATGACAATAACTTGCATATAAGCCTTTAAAATTAGCACTTTATATTTTTCATGTTCGAGTCCCATAGACTTTAACGGTGTTCAGATGTTCAAACTAATTTTTTGCCTGTTCGCATGTTCTGATGCGAACCGAACTGGGGCGTGTTCAGCTCATCCCTGCCCATAATCCCCTAACCCATCCAAGTTCAATATCCCCTCAATAAAATAACAAGAACAATACACAGGACTGTTCACTGTCTCTGGAATGATTGAGGAGTGAATACTGGGCTGGGCAGAGGTGACAGGTGGACCACATCTTTCAGCAGCCCCTGCAATGGTACTGCTACATTTGGGGGCTCATTCTTGAACCACCTGTTCATATGACCTGCCAGCTGTTGCCCCTAGCAACCATGTAAGTGAGCTGGGGAATTGCTTTGTTCCATCAGTATTGAGGAAATGGGAAGGACTTTTGTGCTCTGCCTGCTATACAGTACCATAATAGTAAATGTCGTTGCCCATAGCAACCAGCAGGAGCTGTGACAAGTATTGCTACCTGCTCACCCAGCTGCCCCAACCAGCGCTGGGGCGGACACTTATATCCATCCTGCAATTCTGTGACTTTTCACCATGTGCCGTCACCCGTGGCAACTACGGCAGGTGATCGCGCCGATGGATTACAAATATGTCCAGTGCACTGCTATTACTGGACATTCTTCACTGGATTACAAATATGCCCAGTGCTCTGCAAATGCTGGACATCTTGAACTGTTGCTCCAACCTCCTACTATAGACAGTGAAGTATGCCTGAGAGTGTTTTCTGTTGCCTGGGGTGATCAGAGTCAACCTGCGTGTGCCTGCAGGCAGGACTGTGCTAAAATTGCTCCTTTCAGTAGGACACTGGCTTCAAACTTTATTGTTGCTACCGGCAACCACCGGTAAAGTCAGCGGTCATCTACCCTTAGTTGCTTGGGCACAGTCTGTGCCGAGTGACATGCCTGGACAAGTCCTGTTAGCATCAGCATGCCTGCAAACTTCAGTGTGTCCAACAAGGGGTTACAGCAGCGTGCCCAGGGAGGAGCCGGTCCATCTAAGATTTTTTCTTTGCATCTTTGCTTTTTTTATTTCTTCTTTCTTTTTTCCTCATTTTTTTTCTTTTTTCCTTTTTTCTATATACACTTTGGCAATATATACATAATTTCTTCACACACATATATATATATATATATATATATATATATATATATATATTTATGGTCTAGAGCCCTACGGACGACATGAGTAAAGATGACATATAGGAACAACACAAAACTCACCAACATGAAATAGACCTGAAAGTGTGCCTTGGTCTACCGTATGGTACACCAAAATAAGGGGGCATACCCTAGATACAGAATGGTAAGAAGTAGTTATGGAATAATGTAGAATGAGTATTCAGTCTGGGGTAAGAATACTTGGAAGAGGCTTTTAAAAGGGGAGGGTGGGTGGGTATCACGCACAGGAAACCGACAAAGACCGGCGGCCTTTGGGCTGCTTAAATACCCTCCGGGCTCCTCCCATAACTTCAGGCCGGTACCCGGCCTTCCAATTTATGGTCTAGAGCCCTACGGACGACATGAGTAAAGATGACATATAGGAACAACACAAAACTCACCAACATGAAATAGACCTGAAAGTGTGCCTTGGTCTACCGTATGGTACACCAAAATAAGGGGGCAAAAACCTTCAGGTAGGGGATAATTATTTATTAAAGGTAATGTCACTGAGTAAGACGAGCAAAGGCCTGAGCCATCTCCAACTGTGGGATAGGAACGTAGCGAGAGAAGCAGGCCGATCTCCACCGAGCCAGTTCCTTGATCACGTGGTCCGGAACCCCCTGTCTTGAGGCCGTCGTGGCCGCCCCAATCCGGAATGAATGCCCGGAGTACTGGCTGGGGTCCAAGTGAAGATTGCCGAGAAGGACCCGGACATGTTCCGCGAACTGCGACGAGTTGAGGGGTTATACCGGAAAGGGCAGAAGCGGACTGGACCCTGGGCGGTCGGATAGCAGTGCCGTCAAGCGGTTTAACACGGCAACTGGGCACCAGTTGTTGTGAGTCCTGTACAGGTGAACATCTACTCCGGAACCTCGCTGCTGAGTTTTTGGATGTCGCCAAGTGAAGGACGTAGTGATCCTGGTGGCGGCAGAGACTACTTCTATGCAAGACTGGACCGGCTGGGTGGCTGCGAGTGAACTCGCTGGGCCGTAGAAACCCACAAAACGCCATGTGTATCGCAGCCGGCAGGGCGGTGCTGAGGAGGAGACCGAAAGGGGCCTATCCAGGATGTCAGACATTCCCTTGAAGATCTCCCCCGTGATAGGCAGCCGCTTCGGGCTGACTGGCAGCTGGTGTTTCTGCACTCCACGTAGTAGAGCCCTCACTGCGTGGCAGGAGAACGCCGAAGGCCTCGCGGGGTCTTGAAGTGACAAGTAGTGCGGCACCCCGGCCACGTACTGGCGTATCGTGCTGTGTGACAGTGCTAGGAGAGAATGACAATAAGCGCTGAGTTAAACTTCCCTGGAATGAATGAGCAGTAAACATTGAACTGACGCTGTAGGGATAGCTGGACCAGTCTGCGGAGGAAGGACATGACGGGCCTGGATTTAGGCCTGCCCTTGCTGATGATCTTGGCTGTGGCTTGATTGTCTGTCGTGAAAGCCACAGTCTGTCCAGACCAATGGTGACCCCATAGGTGAGCGGCTGCTACGATGGGGAAGAGCTCAAAGAGGGCTGACGTGGTAGTGAAGCCTGGTGTGGCTAGTGCTTGAGGAGGCCAAGGGGCGACGAACCACAAATGGCCAAAAATGGCGGCGCATCCTGTGGATGCCGCCGCATCGGTCACCACCTGAGGTGACTGCGTGGACACGACTGGGATGAACAGGGACACACCGTTCCAATTACTAAGAAAGTGTTCCCACATGGCCAGATCTGCCCTGGCTGCCCAAGGACTACTCTTAGACCCGAAGGTCAATTTGGTCGCGAAATAATATCGCTCCCTCCACTTGATGAGGGGACGAGCGAGTTGAGACTGGGAGCGACGGAAAGAATGAGGCGCTGACAGATCATACACCAGACGTTTAATTTGAAAATATTCCCTGTACAAGCCCGATAGGGCTAACCCTCCAGATGTTAAAGGGAGACTGACTGAACGGGCCTATCATGAAGTCCCGATCCAACTCCGTCTGCAGAAGGACGTCAATCGCTGGCTCATCTGTTGCTGCTGAGCGTAGGTTCGGACATTCGTGGGTGGAGTGGGGCAGGGTGATGAGCCTGATGTGAAACCCATCGGTGAGACCCCGGATGAGGTAGCTGGCGAGTGACGGAGTGGGGTGTGAGGTCAAGTAAACACCGAGCCAAAGGGCGTCGACCCGGCTTAGTCATGGTTCTTCTGTTTGACCTCACATAGGATCCTGGGGTGCGCCCTCTGGCATAGGGTGCAAACGTGCAAGAGCCGGCACTGGCTGAAATTGCAGGAGCCGTAATTGAAATTGTTGCAAATGGCGGCTCCCCCAACCATCCGCACCGGACGTCCCAACTTGTCCACCTTTTGCGCTTGCGCCGGGGCCTGCTGAGCCTGGCTCGTGCTGGTAGAGGCCGTGCTAGCTATCGGATGGACAGAGGCTATGTTGGCACACCAGACCGTGGTGTGGGACGCTGACTGACAGACAGCACATAGCGGGGAGCGAAGACCCGCGAAGTGGCGGCAGAACAACTCCGTGTCCACTACGCTCCAGTCCGTTGTCAAATGAAACTGTGAGAATCTGGCTGCGGCTTTGGCCGAAAAGGACCGATGATAGTCGTAGAACGCTGAGCCACCGTATTTGTGGCCCAGGTCTACGATCAAATGGAGGTAGAGGTCCAGTTCCTCCCGTCTGCCGGGGGAGGCTGAGCACAGCACGTCCCTAAACATGCCGAAAGCGAGCGTGAACTCGGGCACCGTGAGCTTTCTGTTGAGCCTCGGATCCTTCGCTTTCAAAACCACCGAGACGTCCCCCCAGGTGTAGGCCTTGTTCTCGGCCAAGTCATGGACCGAGATCAAGAGTGAGGCCAGGTTAACGTCTCTGCCCTCTAGAATGTCCTTCCTTACGCTGGGTGGCACCAGGTGGGAAGGGTGAACGGTAGTCGTGGCAAGCTCACTACCTGCGGCCGGTGCAGTGATGGCTGGGACCACCGCAGGGTCCGGAACCGTGGCAGCCGGGCTGGTCTCTAGACGAGACACCCTGTCCTGGACCTCAACGATTGAGGAAGACAGGGAAGATACGAGGGTGTGTAGCTGAGCGACGGCGGCTGAAATCGATTCCAGAGACGCCTGCTGCTGCTGGGGCTTGCTGCGGCCGGTGGTGGGAAAAGGAGCCTGAATAGCTCCGCCTTCCTGGCCGCGGACGAGAAGGGTATCCCTCTGCGTCTCAGCTCGGCGGACAGCCTGGGAATTGTCCATGCCCTAAGGGACTGGACACTGCCAGCCTCGGAGGCTGATGCCGGAGATAGCGGGGTGGTGAGGTCATCGCTGCCGACTGATGACATGGCGGCTGCCAAGACCCGTTACTTAGTAGACTGGTCACGTGTCTGCAAGCTGGGCCTATAAAGAGGTGACAAGAAATGAGTTTGGACGTGTCACCTATGATACACGTACCTGCCATGAGAAAGCAGGAGCCCCCCGTGCCCCTGCGTTTTTTTTTTTTTTTTTTTTTACCTGCTGGAACCCTGATCAAGCTGGTGCAGGTGGACCTACTGAATCCGACTGACCTGAGAGAGTGTGAGAGAAAGTACCTATTTAAGAGCCTAAACTGCTGCCGTCCAGAGCGACGGAACCCAACGTAGATGATAACAACAGGCGATAGTGACTTAAGTCGACTGCCGAGACCGCTGTGGGATCAAATGACAGATGACAACACGAATGACTGACTTGACATGTTGCCTTAACTGAACGAACTTCCCGTGACAGGGCCCGGCCCGTTCGTACCGTATGGGGGTGCCTGTGAGCCGGACTCTGGAGCACGTACAGGAATGAGGCAACCGTGAAACGAGGCTAACTGCCTGGGTATTGCTGAGGCCGAACTGTGACATCCAGCTGCCACCGGGTCCGACTCCAAGCTCCCTTTTTTTTTTCCTTTTTTGTAGAAATGCGGCCGGCCTAGGGCACGCCGGCGCGAATTCGTACAGGCAGGTGACCAATTAACGCCGGGGCGTGGTAAGGTGACACAGAAATGATATAACATGACAAGGACAAGAGTCAAAGTCTCTTTTTTTTTTTTTTTTTTTGCGACTCCGCCCCTGGCGCATGTATTGAAATGAGGCCGGGCCTAGGGCACGCCGACACGAATTAGTGCGAGGTAGTGACTGCATTCATGCCGGGCGTGGTAAGGTGACAGAAATGAGATACCATGACAGGGGCAAGAATCAGGAATGTACGCAAACCAGTGATGCGATTCCGCCCTTGGCGCATGTATTGAAATGAGGCCGGGCCTAGGGCACGCCGACACGAATTAGTGCGAGGTAGTGACTGCATTCATGCCGGGCGTGGTAAGGTGACAGAAATGAGATACCATGACAGGGGCAAGAATCAGGAATGTACGCAAACCAGTGATGCGATTCCGCCCTTGGCGCATGTATTGAAATGAGGCCGGGCCTAGGGCACGCCGACACGAATTAGTGCGAGGTAGTGACTGCATTCATGCCGGGCGTGGTAAGGTGACAGAAATGAGATACCATGACAGGGGCAAGAATCAGGAATGTACGCAAACCATTGATGCGATTCCGCCCTTGGCGCATGTATTGAAATGAGGCCGGGCCTAGGGCACGCCGACACGAATTAGTGCGGGGAAGTGACTGCATTCCTGCCGGGCGTGGTAAGGTGACAGAAATGATATACCATGACAGGGGCAAGAATCAGGAATGTACGCAACCAGTGATGCGATTCCGCCCTTGGCGCATGTATTGAAATGAGGCTGGCCTGGGGCACGCCGACACGAATTAGTGCGGGGAAGTGACTGCATTCATGCCGGGCGTGGTAAGGTGACAGAAATGATATACCATGACAGGGGCAAGAATCAGGAATGTACGCAACCAGTGATGTGATTCCGCCCTTGGCGCATGTATCGAAATGAGGCCGGGTAGTCGTGCATCTGGATCGCCCCGATCGGAGCATGTATGGATGCGACCGGACCAGGATCGAAGCGATGGCATGAACGCCCTGTTTAACTGATGCGAAATGATTTAGCATGACCGAATGGCCCGATACGTTAGCCATGTTTGAAATGATGAAATGATTGTCATGCTAACACGTGAAATGTTTCGACACGGTCGAAGTGATTCGTACAATTAGTATGCCAACAGTGCTTCGGAATGTGAATAGCGATTTGGTACGCTCGCTGGCGCCACTGATTCGAATAATGGCAGGACATGAACGATACGTGTGAGTGCGAACGGCACCCGTGCGTGAGTCGTGTTTGAACGATTCGAAGACTGCGTAGCACGACCGCGTAAGGGAACCCTTGAGTGCCGGATGCGGCATCGGTCGGAGTGTTTCGTGGCGGGCGGCCCTGAATGTGCGTGCCGCTAGATGGCTCCCGATCGTGTACAACCAAAAACGTGCGAGTAAGTGTTTAGGTTTCGAGACAAGCAGCGCGTGGTTCGTGAGCTACGCAGACCACAGTTTAGTGACATGATAAGCAGTGCATGAGAACGTAAAACATGGGAGCCGAAGCCCTACCTGCGACAGCCGAACCAGACTCTTTGAACGAACTGCGACTCGGCGACACGAGTGCGACACGAAGGGACAACGCGACTTACGAACACGGAACGCGGGACTGCAACAAGAGGAGACGGACAGACGAAAACGGAGCTCACGAACCGGCACCAACAGCGCTTGTCTCGAACGAGTCGGTCCTAGATGTCTGACGTATCAGATATCACGCACAGGAAACCGACAAAGACCGGCGGCCTTTGGGCTGCTTAAATACCCTCCGGGCTCCTCCCATAACTTCAGGCCGGTACCCGGCCTTCCAATATATATATATATATATATATAAACAGCATTACATTGTCACATTTTTCGTTCACACTAAAATTTCTCTTTTCTTTTATATATGCATTTTTCATCAGTTGGGTTTGTCTTGTTTTTTTTTATTTGTTTTAGAACATATGATCACTGGTTTAGATTAGGGACTGATTATATGGATTGCATGTGTGGAGATCTCAAGATAATGGTCTAGCAGCTGCTATTGATTTTCATTATCAATTAACAAAGTAGCATGATGTAACCTATAGAGTATATATTTGTCCCTTATTTGGATTGATCACTAGCTATGAATAAGCACTGATTTAAGTGCGAAACGCTTCAGCATTTCTTTGTTCTATGTTACCTTTGCTTTGGTTCGTATGATGTAATTTTTACTTGAAAATAAAAGGCACAAGTTACTACAGATTCTATCCGGAGTGCGGCTGTCCAGAGTTTCCTCCCTTCTTACCTACGTGCCCAGGGAGGAGCCGGTCCATCTGTTCCAATGGTGCCAGACGTCTGGAAGCGAGGGGGCGGTGCAACGCCCTGGAGGAGACAAAAAGTTTCCTGCTAGCGGCAGACACCACAAGGTGGAGGAAGATGGCGGAAAGTACCTGGTTGCTACCCACGTTTACGTAGTTGCCTGACAAGCAGGAAAGGACTCTAGTGGACACCAGTGTCCGATTGGAGCCTCGCAGGGGATTTGCTCTTGGAGTGATCAATGGAGCGGAGCGACTGTGCCTGATCTGTCCAGAGTGTGGGATTCTGACTGTGGTGGTCACTGCCTGGGCCTGGTGCGGCCATTGTGGAGAAGCACTTACCTGACTGGGGCCCATCCAGCAGGAGCTGAAATAATACACCATGGACCTGCTATCAGGACTTTGTATTCTGCAACTGTGAAAGTACCGGAAGGCACGAGAGGGCCTGGAATCACCCCCTAAAGGCGGAGCAGAGTTGCGACCAAGCAACTCCCCCTGTGAAGAAAGAGCACATCAAAGGAGGATAGACTGCCTTGACCTGTGGCCTGGCCAGGGACCTGGCGACTGTAAGTACTGCCATGCAGGAGCCAAATTCAGTCCCTGAAGAGCTGGCCAACTTTAAGCCCCTTGCCATCTCAGCCTGGACAGAGCCAATGTCAGAGGAAGGTGCGCCTTCAGGTGAGCTGGACAGGGAAAGCGAGGACCAGGTCATTGATTGGGGTCCCCTCAGAGTGAAGGCCAAGTTCAGATCTCTGGAGAGATTGGTGGAGTGGTCATCCCCTAGTGTGAGTTCTGAAGAGGAATGGCAAACCGGGGAATCCCAAGTTCTTGTGTTGTGGAAAATTGTATTAATGTATGTTGTTTGATGCCCCCCAGTGTCGGTTTTGCTGTAATGCGCTCATGTGAGCGTATTCGCACATACAGACGTTGTCGGAAGACCATTGGCCACGAAAACCTTCCTGTGGACACTGCAGATCTGTTTGTTTTTTTGGGATGCTCGTTTATGCCTCACCAAGAGACTGGCCACTTCATGGCGACTGCATTAATGACTCCAAGCGGACATGTCTGTGTACATAGGAACTTTAGCAAAACAATATAAATATTATGGCCCACTGAGCCATGGTTTTGTATCGTTCGTGTCATTGAAAGCAGTTAGACGGTTTGGATGCGGTTTTGTGCAGAACTATCTTTCTAGTGTAATGTTTGTCTCACAGAAAGCATGGCTCTGCACCTGACTGTTTGCACACATCACTGCTAGTCTGTTTTGAATGTATACATGTCTGTGATTGGTTCTTTTGAAGGAAAACAAATGTCTGATTGGCTGTCTGTATTGTTATTCTGTGTCATGTCATTATATGGTCATTCACACCCTGTGTTGTTCATTTCCCTGTGAGGTCACAAACTGTGTAGGAGGGGTTTAGCTGTTGAAGGCAAACCCTCCAGGGTGTGGCTTCGAGTTGATATGTAAATAAAAGGAAAGGCTGAGGGCAGAGGCTCAAGGATGCTGACTGATACTTAAGAAGGATGGTGATGTCTTTTACTGGAGAAACCAGAGGGGGCTGCTGAAAAGCAGCCAGGCCAGGCTGGCATAAGGATGTAGGAATGCTGATGAGGGGGTTGGGAGGTAATGGAGGACATACGATCTGAAGGTAAGGCATTATATCATTAAGACGGAAAGTGTTATTATATTAGAAATAGGAAATATGGCTGTGTGCTCTGCGTACAGCCAAATTTTCGCTGACACTTGGAAGTGGAGATGGGCCAGAACCAGTTTTTTGGGATATGAAGGAGCCATGGGAACCCTGACCAGTAGCAGGCAGCTTTTCTTGAACAGGCCATCCACCACCCAGACCAGAGCGCCCACATACCATCAGTGGGTCGTGAGGGCCCCAGATGCCTGCGTTGTCAAAGGGAGAGGGAATCCCAGAGAGTTTCTGATATTCTCTCATTTCCAATGAGAAGTGCAAAGGAAGGTAGCTCTGGAGAGGGGCCTGGACTTCTCATATGTCCCATCCCACGTTATGGAGGTTGTGGAAGGACGACCTAGTCTGGGATTACCTACATGTCCCCAAGCCATTGCGGGTGCCAGACAGTGAGGCCCGGGCCATTTTTAAAGACATTCAGGAGGAAAGGAGGCTTGTGAGATCGATCTACAGAGGCCGAGTACCTGTGTCCAAGGCGGGTCGGTCCATGTAGAGTTACTCGGTCTCCAGGGAAGAAGAAGGAGGGAACCGGAAGAGGTTGCCTGATCCTCGCTTCTATGCCTAAAGAGGACTGTGAGGAGCCACACGATACATAGGAGTGAACCACATGAATTACTGTAGGAGTAGCAGTGTGTGTCCTGTTTTTCCCTGACTTGCAGGAACAAACCAGCCTGCCGCCCTGTGCCCGATGGAAGCACTTCCTTTCGCATGGACACTTGGGCGAGGCTTGTTCCCACACTAACTCTTTTAGAAGCCTGTCTGTTTGGGGAGGGGCCCCTCCCACCAGGAACTCCGAAGACTGTCCATTTTGTAAATGTTTTTTCCCTATTGTTTCTGTTAGCAGGTTAACACCCTCCTCACAGGTGTGTAGCACCCTTTACCTTAGGTAGGTGCTAGAAGTAGAATTTTTGTGAGTGTAGGTAAATTTATTCAGGTCTAGCTGCAAGCTAGGCCTGTTTGTTTTGATCTGTGTGGGCTGGAAGTGGCCTAGAGTAGTAGCAGGCGACCTGCATGCAGCATCACTTCTCTGTCACCTTCCTTTTGCTTATAGAGAATTCTAGAAGAAAGGCCGGGAAGAGGATAGGAGTGGCATGAGGTGTCTCAGGGAGCTCTGACCAATCCCCAACTAGGATTGGCAGGGGGCAGGCCTTCTTGATATACCCAGGGTCATCCTTGCTGGGAGGAGTTGTTCGTGTGGAAGAACTGGAGATGGAGCACTAGGTTTTCAGGGCCTTTGAGGGCGCTCCCCCCATCTGGGAGGGGTGTGACCTTGGGTCTGAGGGTTCAGGTACAGGACAGAGGTCTTTCCAATAAGCAGCAAGGATCTGGACAGGAGGAACCAGGAGAGGAACTAAAGAGGACAGCAGGAGCTAGTGTTGCCAGGCAAGTCTTCAGGAGGGATCCCCCGGTTCGCAGCCAGGAGGGCTGGTGAGTGGCAGGCACAGTTGGGAGAGCTCGGGAGGCATACCTGAGCAGACTGGGAGTCTGCAGTCTGAGATGGATGTAGAGCCAATGGGAGAGACTGTGATGTAATGGGCAGTAAAAATTGGCATCTCCAGCCAGGAGGGCTGGCAGGGCCTGAAAAGGACTGATTGGGAGCAGTAGTCCACCATAGGTCAGCTAGCACCAATTAAATTTTTCTTACTGTTGTTGCTACACCAGATGGGCCCGCGGTCCCTGCCTGCAAATGGCAATTGCTGTGGTCTGACTGTGTCAGTGTTGGGCCTAACCATGTGCTAGTTGTACCAGGAACCAAGTATTGTACAGGAGAGAGGGACTAACAGTCTGCAAGATAGTGTTGTGCTGGAGGAGACTGGAGCTCAAGAAGTGTAAATAAACGTTCCAAGTGATCAATATATTGATTCCTTACTTGATTTCTGGGCATCCCATAATTTCCTACACCCATCCAAGTTTAAATCCCTCAATAAAACTACAAAAACAATTCACAGGACTGTTCATTGTATCAAGTGTGTCTGGGGAGTGTATGCAAGGCTGGGCAGAGGTGAGGTCACGTTATTCAGCAGACCCTACAGAGGTACCGCTACACCCAATAAGAGGAAATATAGAAGACAAAAATACAAATGTTCCTCTAATGGACTTCATACAATATATAACTGTATGTGAGATAGGGGCTTTAGATTGTAAGCTCCTAGGGGCAGAGACTGAAGTGACTGTACAATAAGTGCTGTATACATTGTTGGTGATATATACTGTACACACCAATAAAGGGAACTGAGAATAGTGTAATACCAGGTAGTGTCCAGCAGGTGGCAGCAGTATACTAATTTGTTCTATAGCTCTAAGAATAGTCCGATGAAGTGATCACAGGGATACATTGTCATTGTCTCACTGTTTTAATCAGCATTCAGGCTTATATAGGAGGGCCCTGATATCTGAGCACAAACAGACAGAAAGTCCAGGGTGAGGTCCCTGTGGACATGGAGGATGCCTTGGCCATATCCGAGAGAGCTGAGTTGGACACTGATGAAGACTATCCTATGACAATAGGGTTCCAAGGTTCTGAATTACAGGTGTCGGTTCCTTTTCGGGAAACTAGGGTAAATGCCCACAGAAGCACTCTAGGACTAGGAGCTCATCCTTGGCATTGTTGTGGGTGTCTTAGTAAAGACTTGTTATGTCTGCACATCGGTAATACAATTATGCCCAATGTGAGGCAAGGTTTAAGGTACTCACAAACCCAAGCAGCTGGTGCTTTTATGAGGTTTTCAGGTGGGTCCGGTCTAACCAAGTCACTGTAGGCAAGAAGAGGAAACAGATCCACATGATGCTTCAGGAGCAACAGTGTCATAAACTCAGATGTGACCAGAACTGTGTGACTGTGACAGAGTGAACCAAACATAAGTAGGTGAAAAAGGTAAGTCATTTTATTAAGATAAATGCATACAAATGTAACACACCACCAATACCAAACAGTGTGAGAAAACCAAACAACCAAACAGTGATAACAAACTAACCAGCACATACAGCAAAGGAGGATACCAGAATCATAGTCGTTAGCCAGACCAGGGTCATAAACAGGAGATCAGAAGATGGGGGCAAGGAGTAAGACAGACAGGGACAAGGTGGAAGGGATCAGGCTGCAGGGCAAGGATACAGGAACAGACAGGGACAGGTACAAATAGGTTCAGGATACAGGGATCAGGGTTGCAGGTTAACAGGATACAGGTCAGGCCTCAAGGACAATAGCAAGGCAAGGATGTGTGAGCCTTGCCGAGTATTTATACCATCTCCAATAATCAGGCTCAGGTGATGCCTGACTGCAGGAGGTGATATCGTCTCCATACTACCAGGATTCATCTGCTGGTGGATGCCAGTACTGCGGCCTAAAGATCACATAACACCAGCAGGGGAAAGCTCTCCTGACAGTTCCAAACTGCCAGGAGACACCTGCTGGTGGACCTCAGTACTGCATGCCAAATGACAGATAGTATTACCAGCGGATGAAACCTTTCCTGACAGTAACCCCCCCCCCCCCTCAAAGGAGCGACCTCCGGATGCTCCAACTAGCCGCTGTAGGGAAAGTCTATGGCTTTAAACTGGGCAAAGGGTAGAGGCATCTCAGGCTGGGCAGCGACACATCAAACTGGGCAGTAGGTACGTCAAACTGTGTAGCAGGCACAGGAACCTCAAGCTGAATATCAGGCATATCAAGCTGGGCGGCAGGCACAGGAACCTCAAGCTGAATATCAGGCATATCGAGCTGGGCGGCAGGCACATTGAGATGGTTGGCAGGCACATCGACCTGGGCAGCAGGTATATCGAGCCGGGCAGCAGGCAAATCGAACTGGGCAACAGGCACATCAAACTGGGCAACAGGCACATCGAGCTGGGCAACCGACACAGGCACATCAAGCTGGGCAGCAGGCATGGGCACATCAAGCTAGGCAGCAGGCACGGGCACATCAGGCTGGGCAGCTGGCCCAGGCACATCAGGCCGAGTAGCAGACAGGGGCAAATCAGGCCGAGTAGCAGACAGGGGCACATCAGGCTGGGCAGCAGACAGGGGCACATCCGGCTGGGCAGCAGACAGGGGCACATCCGGCTGGGCAGCAGACAGGGGCACATCCGGTTGGGCAGCAGATAGGGGCACATCCGGCTGGGCAGCAGACAGGGGCACATCCGGCTGGGCAGCAGACAGGGATGCTTCAGGCTGGGCAGCAGACAGAGGCACGTCAGGCTGGGAAGCAGACAGAGGCACGTCAGGCTGGGAAGCAGACAGAGGCACTTCAGGCAGAGCAGCAGACAGAGGCACGTCAGGCTGGGCAGCAGACAGAGGAACTTCAGGCAGGGCAGCAGACAGAGGCACGTCAGGCTGGGCAGCAGACAGAGGCACGTCAGGCTGGGCAGCAGACAGAGGCACGTCAGGCTGGGCAGCAGACAGGGACACATCAGGCTGGGTAGCAGGCTCTGGGTTGTCTGGCAGGGCAGCAGGCTCCAGATCGTCTGGCAGGGCAGCAGGCTCCACAGGCCGGGAAATGGGCACCGGAAACTTCAGACCGGGAAACGGACACCGCAACCTCAGACCGGGAAACGGACACCGCAACCTCAGACCGGGAAACGGACACCGCAACCTCAGACCGGGAAACGGACACCGCAACCTCAGACCGGGAAACGGACACCGCAACCTCAGGCCGGGAAACGGACACCGCAACCTCAGACCAGGAAACGGACACCGCAACCTCAGATTGGGAAACGGACACCACAACCTCAGACCGGGAAGCGGACACTGCAACCTCAGACCGGGAAACAGGCACCGCAAACTCAGGCTGGAACACTGGCTCTGGCACTTCGGGCTGGAACACTGGCTCTGGCACTTCGGGCTGGAACACTGGCTCTGGCACTTCGGGCTGGAACACTGGCTCTGGCACTTCGGGCTGGAACACCAGCATTTTGGGCTGGAACACCGGCATTTCGGGCTGGAACACCGGCATTTCGGGCTGGAACACTGACTCTGCCACTTCAGGCTGGAACACTGGTTCTGCCACTTCAGGCTGGAACACTGGTTCTGCCACTTCGGCTGGAACACTGGCTCTACCACTTCGAGCTGGAACACTGGCTCTGGCACTTCGAGCTGGAACACTGGCTCTGGTACTTCGAGCTGGAACACTGGCTCTGGCACTTCGAGCTGGAACACTGGCTCTGGCACTTCGAGCTGGAACACTGGCTCTGGCACTTCGAGCTGGAACACTGGCTCTGGCACTTCGTGCTGGAACACAGGCACTTCGTCTGGAACACCGGCACTTCGGTCTGGAACACCGGCACTTCGGTCTGGAACACCGGCACTTCGGGGCTGGAACACCGGCACTTCGGGGCTGGAACACCGGCACTTCGGGGCTGGAACACCGGCACTTCGGGGCTGGAACACCGGCACTTCGGGGCTGGAACACCGGTACTTCGGGGCTGGAACACCGGGGCTTAAACACCTCAGGCTGGAACACTGGCGCAGAGACTTCAGGGTGGGACACAGGCACGGAACTTCCATTTACACTTACATTTTTTTGCCTGGGACACCCTCAAATCTAGGGTTACAGTCTGTTAGAAGGGCAGCATAGTATGTAGATTTAAGTTTGGTGGGGTCAGGGTGTCGAAGTGTTTTCTCTAGTTGTGGTACAATGGTGGGGTCATCTAGGTAGCCAAACTGGGCATGAATGGCGTGTCGGAGTTGGTAGTAAAAGAATATATATGAACGTGGTAAGTCAAAGTCTTCTCGCAACTGTTGGAAGGACTTAAACCCCTGCACATCATATTTGCACAGGTATTTAACTTAGAGTACCATCGCTGTGGATCAGGTATTTAACTCAGTCCTTTAAAGTTGGGGTTAAACCACAGTGGGTTATTAGGGGACGCAGTCTTTGATTCCTTTGTAATTTTGGAGACAATTGCTTTAAACAAGGAGAACGAGGTGTTCAGCATAGATGTGCCCGGGCGGGTCAGAGGTCGACCCCTGTACACAATATTATGGAGGGTCTCCATTGAGGAGGCGATGGCACCCTCAGTGGAAGTGCAGGCGTTCGCCGCAACTGAGTGCAGCCAGTCATGAATATGGACTAGCTGGGAGGTCAAATAATATAAATAAAAGTTGGGAAATGCCAAGCCCGCCAGGTGTGCCGGCAACCGCAAAGTCTCCAAAGCTACCCTGGGGGACCTGCCATTCCATAGAAATGCCGTGCAGATCGTATCTATCTGTTTAAAGGGGGATTTGGGGACCCTATATGGTGCATTGGACAAGACATACAACAGTTTAGGCAAATGGATCATTTTAAGGATATTAGACCTTCCCATGAGATCCAGGAGCAGGTCCATCCACCGTTTAGTCTGCTCCTGGAGCTGGATCAGTAAGGGACTTAAGTTATTTTCAATATAAGATAAGGGGGCCTGTACTATGACCCCTAGATATCTGAAAGAGGACACTACAAATAGTGTCCTCTCACTACTTGAGAGGACACTACTTCACTCGGAACCCTGAGTAGTCACCAAAGATCTCTATCTCTGATAACAGTGTCTTCAATGAGTCTTGGGTATTGGCTAGGTACATTCATCTGCGTATATTGAAATCCTCTATTCAATAGTGGCAATAGGAAATCCTCTAATGTGCGGGGAGCAACGAATACGTATAGCCAATGGTTCCATGGCCAGGGCAAATAGGAGGGGTGACAGCGGGCATCCCTGCCTAGTGCCCCTGGTGATAGAGAAGGTGTCCGTAATATGGGAGTTTACCCTTAAAACCGCCTGTGGGGAAGTGTAGAGGAGCCTGATCCAAGCAATGAAGCGGGGGCCAAAGCCATACCGCTGCAGTACCTGAAAAAGATATGGCCACTCCACACTATCGAAGGCTTTACAAGTGTCCAAGGACACAATGGCCTGGGTAGGTGTGCATTCGTGTGGGTATTGAAGGTTGTGGAACAGTCTACGAATGTTCATTCTCTTAGATCTGCCTGGTATAAAGCCTGCTTGATCGCTCCTCACCAGCTGCGCAACCATGGCATTCAGACGATTGGCCAATACTTTTACAAGAATTTTAACATCCAAGTTTATAAGGGAAATAGGATGGTACAAGTCACATTTAAGAGGATGTTTTTGTGGTTTCAGGAATAGGACTATCAGGGCTTCCCGAATAGTGGGAGGGAGAATCCCAGCAGTTAGGGCGGAATTATAAGTTCGTAAAAGGGATGGGCAGAGTAAATGTTTGAACTGGGAGTACCATTCAGCAGGGAAGCCATCCAGGCCAGGAGTCTTATGTGCTGGTAGTTGCAAGATGGCCGCTGCAATTTCCTCAACAGAGAGGGGTGCCTCTAAGTCTCCCCCACTCTCAGCCGAGAGGGAGGGAAGGGATATCTGGGCCAAGTAATCAGTCAACTGGGAATCTGTGCATTCTGCTCTAGACGAGTACAGATCTTTGTAAAAGTCCAGAAATGTCACCATAATGTCCTCTGGGGTATCACTAGTGCAGTCATAATTCGTGGGATAGATATGGGGGAGTATTCAGGTCTTGTCAAATAAGCTAACGGCCTGCTTTGTTACCGTGTTCGAAGGACTTTTGTGTAGCATGCAACATATGTTTCTGTGTGAGGTCCAATAAGCGGAGCTCATATTTTCTGCGGCCTTGCAACCAAGCATCTCTGTTGACCGGGCTTGGATCAGAGGCATAGGCACATTCTACAGCCGTCATGCCGTCATGTTTCCATTTCCACCGTATGTTGCTGAGTGTTTCGTAGACGTAGAACACCCGTTATGGACACAAAAGTACCCCGCAGCGTGGTCTTAAAGGCCTCCCATTCCATAAGTGGGTCTACTATGCCTGAATTCTCTTTCCAGTAATTTGCTATACCTTTCCCACACTCTCTCTGTACTATATCATCCTCCAACCAGTATGGGTTTAGGCGCCACACTCTTGGACCCGAGCCTGGAAGAAGGAGATCCAAGCCCAGAGAACTTTGCCAGGTCTATGCGAGACATGGTATGGAAAGAATCCGAGTGGCAAGAATATTGGCACTCATCTGGATGCTTCCATCTCCATGGCTCAGTGAGGCCATGTACCTGGGTCCAGTCAGTAAAGGAGTTATAAGATCTGCCCCCTCCCCCATGCGGTCCACAGCTGGATCCATGACAGCGTTAAAGTTACCCACATAGAGTAATGGGCCTGGGGGCCTAGACAATAGCATAAGGGATAATTTCACCAACACATCTGCAGAGAACGGGGGGGGGGGGGGGGTACATATACATTGACCAAGGTTAGTGTTATAGAGGCAATCTGCAGTATAAGAACGACATACCTGCCCTCTGGGTCAGTCTTGACTTGCACAACCTCCGCATGGAGAGACTTAGCAAGCACGACAGATACCTCCTTGAGTATGCCGTATGGGTGGCATGGTATGACTTGGCCAGCAATGGCCGTTTAAGTGACCTTGTTTTAGAATCAACCAGGTAAGTTTCCTGGAGACAAATAATACGGTGCTTTTTCAAAACTGAGAATACCAGGGAGCGCTTCTATAGAGAGTTCAACCCCCTGGTATTCCAGGAAATTATTTCCATCGGTTTAGCCATGATACCGGGAACAGAATACAGTCTGTCGTGCAGCCCAGGATGTGCACAAGCAAAGTTATATAACAACAAGTGGGTAGCATTATTCAGATCAAAGGAGACATAGATACACATGAACAACAAAAGTACAAAAAAAAAAACATTTTCCTCAAAAACTGTAGAAAAAGAGCCAAAACTTAAAGCACCCAAAAAGAGGAAAAAAAAAACATAGGAAGTCCATGATGTCCAGCAACATTCATATAGAAAACATTTCCCACATTCAAGGCACTAATACACCTTGAGGGTTGTGTGGGGCCCCTGATGTACAGGAAGTCAGGACTTCAGTGAGGAACAATTCCCTCACTCAGAACAGGAAAGTGGCCTCTCCCCGTGTGAGATCTCTGATGTTTGGAAAGATTAGACCTCTGTGAAAAGCATTTCCCGCACTCAGGACAGGAATACGGCTTCTCCCCCGTGTGAGATCTCTGATGTGAAACAAGGTATGATTTCTGTGCAAAACATTTCCCACACTCTGAACAGGAAAATGGCTTCTCTCCTGTGTGCAATCTTTGATGCGCATAAAGATGGGACATCTGTGAAAAACATCTCCCACACTCAGGACAGCAATATGGCTTCTCCCCCGTGTGGCATCTCTGATGAATGATCAAATATGTTTTTGTTGGGAAATATTTCCCACACTCAGGACAGGAATACATCTTTTCACCCATGTGAGACCTCTGATGTCTGGAAAGACTGGACATTTGTGAAAAATATTTCCCGCACTCAGAACAGGCAAGTGGCTTCTGCCCTGTGTGCGATCGCTGATGTCTGTAAAAAGTGGACTGGTTTGAAAAACATTTTCCACACTCAGGACAGAAATATGGCTTTTGCCCCGTGTGAGATCTCTGATGTCTGTAAAAACTGGACAGGTTTGAAAAACATTTTCCACACTCAGGGCAGGAATATGGCTTCTCCCCTGTGTGTAATCTTTTATGTGTGTAAAGATTGGACCTGTTTGAAAAACATTTCCCGCACTCTGGACACGAATACGGCTTCTCTCCTGTGTGAATTCTTTTATGCACATCAAGTCTGGATTTAAAATGGAAACACTTCCCGCACTCAGTACAGGAATACGGCTTCTCTCCTGTATGAATTCTTTTATGCACATCAAGTTTGGATTTAGAATGGAAACACTTCCCACACTCAGTACAGAAAAAGCTCTTCCCTGTTGGAAGGACGGCACCGTCCCTCACAGTCTGAGGTTCCTCAGGATAAGAGGAATACGATGGTCCATCTACACTGTGTGGTGCCGGATGGACATTTGAGGTAGTCGGGTTTTCTCCTGGACTATACTGTGTGATGTCCTCATCTTCTACTTTACAGTCTGGAGACAAAGTGAGACAATCCTCTGAGGTTTTCCTCATCTCCCGTCCATCTACTAAAATAGAAATAAAAAGATTATTACTAGACATGAGCTGATTGGTTCCCCTAAACCAGGACTCCGCCCACATCAGGCAGCTTTGTCTCTGAGGATCTTACAATTCCCCCTCAAGGTAACTAGTAAATGGGTCCTCTGATCTCCTACCAGTTCATTTCTTTATTCATGGACCTTAGTCAGAGAGTGAGGAAACAACGGGAACTGTCTTTTATAGAAGTGACAGTGATGAGGGGATTATAGGACGAGTGTCCCCACCCCCTCTATCACTCATTGCCATCTTCCCAACACAAGAAGTCCTGCACTTCCTTATTTACTCCATGATTTAGTCATGAATAATAGCGGGGCTGAGCCCCACCAGAGGTCAGAGAGTGAGGATGGGGGAGAACAACCAAGATGAAGACTGGACTGATCCTGAAGATCACCATTATTGGGTTATTGACTCCTCCCTCATTATCACTTTCTGTTTAAGGTTCCAAAGTCTGAGGATGTTATCACATTATTATCAACATGTAAAAGTCTGTGCTCCAATCAAATCATCAGATATAAAATGTCCAGCTGGTAGAAAGTGGGTGTAAAAGAAGTCAGGCCAATGTAATGTACAACTTATTATATAAGATACAACAGTTAGGATTTTATAGTATCAGAATGATGTAATGTACAATATAGAGTATATAGTGCAGGGGTCAGGAGTATGTAATGTACAATATAAATTATACAGTGTAAGGGTCAGGACTCATAATATTGGTATTCAGTAATCAGTGGAAGATTAAAGTGATTGTAAACCCACTTAAAAAAAAAAAAAAAAAAACTAACACATGCAAGGCAAAGGCATAATGAACTTGTATGCATAGCATGCTAACTAATTATGAAATACTCACCAGGAATCAAAGCCCCCGCTGCGGTGCCCGACACAGCACAGGCCGGCAACATGTCGTCCCAGAGTTACTTCCATCGCTGTGATTGTCCGCGACCGGTGATTGCCCATGACCGGTGCAAGGGAGCCGCCAGTTCCGGCATGACCTCCTTTAGAAACGGCACGATCCGGGTTTCTAAAGTGCGCCTGCATCGCTTTCTACGCCGCATTCGCCTTAGACATCAGCGCAAGTCTCTATTGTAAATGTCTCCTAAACCGTGTAGGTTTAGGAGATATTTCTAGCACCTACAGGTAAGCCTTACTCTAGGCTTACCTGTAGGTAAAGGTGGTTGTACCAGTAAGTCAAAATAAAATAAAAAAAGGGTTAGAAAGGCACAGCCCACTGTACTAAAGCTGAATCAAAGTTTATTAAATATCAAAAAACCCATCTATGGAATAGCCAATAAAACCTTAATCATACAAACGTGACAATCATTCAGTGTTTAAAATTCAATGTCCACCATTCATTCCCCTCATCCAGTGACCACAATGACTGAAGCAAAACAGTATAAATGCACATTGACGGGCTCAGTGCTAGGCAACAACAATGCAACAAATGAAACAGCATGTAAATGGATTGGGTCACACAGGACTCCACACCTCTGGCGCAGCCGGCGGTGACCGGCAAAACCGGTTAGGCTTTGTCTCTGTCCACCTTGGCCCTGTGACTGGAAGCTATGAACACTCTTTTTTGCTTGACAGGCCCCGCTGGGAATTGGTACTTTACTAGCATTGAGGAACATCCCTCCATCCATCATACGATAAGTACAATTCCACCTTATCTTTGTTTTAGGACTTCAATTCTGGATTGCACATGGTCCACCAGGGACTGGCTTCTTACACACAAGTTTGTACCATCAACGTGAGCCATGTAACAGTGGGAGGGAGGTCTCAGGACATGGGTCAATCTCAACCCTCAACACTCCCTATGGCGTTTGATGTCATACACATATTATGAATGTACACTTTCACTCCATTTACCTCCTCTGGACCACTGTGGACCCACTGTGCTCTGGTCACTACTTCTGCATCCCCTAGCTGTTGGATACACTAAGGAACGAACATCCATTAATAATTATCAGTGTTTCTCACTTTCTTTCCCAAGATGTCGGTCTGACCATCTCAGGACCTATCCCATGATGGGAGGCGGCTGAGCTTTCACCACCCAATCCATTTACATGCTTACATTGTTGTTGTCTATCACTGAGCCTGTCAATTGTTTTACTTCAGCCATTGTGGTCACTGGATGAGGGGAATGAATGGTGGACATTGAGTTTTAAACGCTGAATGATTGTCACGTTTGTATGATTAAGGTTTTATTGGCTATTCCATATATGTGTTTTTTGATATTTAATAAACGTTAATTCAGCTTTAGTACAGTGGGCTGTGCCTTTCTAACCCTTTTTTTATTTTATTTTAACTTACTGGTTTTGGTTAAAGTGGTGTTCCCATTTAAAAAAAAAAAAATTAAAATTCAGCAGCTACAAATACTGCAGCTGATGACCTAATCGGACACTTACACTTACCTATCCCACGATCCAGCGATGCGGGGGATCGAAGCCCCGCTCGTCTCACACCTCCGTTCGGCTGTGATTGGCCGCACAATCATCTGGGACCTGTCACGTGTCCCAGATGATTGACAAGAGGGAGGGGCAGAGCTGAGCCCTTCCTGCGCCGAGGGGAAGTGATGTCACAAGCACAGGCACTGAAGGAGGCAGACTACGAGGGACCCCCTAGCAACAGCCATTTAGAGGTGAGTAAAAAGATTTTTTTTTGGGTGGAACACCACTTTAAGCTCATACAGGGTTTTTATCTCACGTTTTTTATTATGGCTTACCGAGAGCTCCCACACCTTTTCCTTTCCCCTCTTTTTGCCCCAGTGCATATAGAGGCAATTTATATACATATATTTACACCATAGATAGCACAAGCAGGGATCTACACCTTGAGGGATCGTCTTTTTTTAGTTTTCATGCTTAAATGTTTTTTTAATAGAAGTTGCAGAGGTCCCACACCGCTGCCTCCCATCTCCTGAGACTGCACTCAGTGACTTGGGTCTGAGACTATACAGACATATCCCTCCACCCGGCTCAGCCTTCAGACAACAGAACAAGTAATCCTGGGAGAATAGTTCTGTCAGAGATCTTGTTAGACCCGGGTATGGGGAAGAAGACTCAAGGTACATTCCCCAAGTGACTAGTTTGAGTAACGCCTATGCCGCGTACACGCGATCGGAATTTACGTCAACAAATGTTCAATGGGAGCTTGGTGCTGGAAACTCCAACCATGTGTAGGCTGAGCTCCATTGGACATTTTCTGTCGGAATTTCCGACAACAAAAATTTGAGAGCTGGATCTCAAATTTTCCTACAACAAAATCCGTTGTCAGAAATTCTGATCGTGTGTACACAATTCTGACACACAAAATTCCACGCATGCTCTTAATCAAGCAGAAGAGCCGCACTGGCTATTGAACTTCCTTTTTCTAGTCCCTGTATGCGGCCTTATGGTGAAATCTACAATTTTGCTGCCAGCTGAACCCCACAGAATGCAGCACAGAGAAGGAAGATTATCTGAGAGATTTACAGGAATACAGGAAAGGGAACACATCTCTGGACCAATCAGTGAGCAGTATGGGTGGAGGAATGTATTTGGTGTTAATGACCCACCTGTGCTGATCTCTGTAGGAGTGTCCTCCTCTATAAATGTGCCCGTTATTCCATCCTCCTCCATAGACTGCTGATCATCCCTCACATACCTCTCTTCTTCTTCTGCTTTAACCTCAACTTTTATATCTATCAGACCTTCACCCTAAACCAACAAAATGAGAGAAAAAAAATCATATGTAAAATATAAGCTCACATAAAAAAATCCACACATCATCTCTAGGAGTCCATGTTCTAGATGCTCCATCCCACCAACCTTGTAACAGTGAGGGATGGTGTGATCTTCCTGTGTAGAATCCCGAGAATACAGAGGACGGGGACATCTCTCTGGTGGGTTCCTGGTATTTGGTGGCTCCATCATATCCTTGTGTCCTTCTGAAAACTCCTCCATCACTCCATACTCCTCATCCTCCTCTTTATACTCTTCTTTAACATCAATATTATCATCCCCGAGGTTTCCACTCTGAATATATAATAAAACATTCATTGTAACAAACATGCTGTGTATAAATCAGAACTACCAATAATTGTCAATCATCTACCTGATGATGGTGGGGGATGGTGTGACCTTCCTGTGTGGAATCCCAGGAATACAGAGGACGGGGACATCTCTCTGGTGGGTTCCCATTACTGGATCCATCTGTAGGAAACACACACACTGACTGAATACATTGTTTCTATGTGTTTATCAGATGATGAGGGATCTAGGTGGAGCCTCCGTACTGCTCTCTCCTTTACAATAAAGTCTCCTCTTACCTGGTGATGTGAGGGGCGGCTGATTGTCCATCATGACGTCCTTGTAGAGATCCTCGTGTCCTTCTAAATACTCCCACTCCTCCATGGAGAAATAGACAGTGACATCCTGACACCTTATAGGAACCTGACAAACACAATGATACAGTCACCATCCAGACACATCCCTTGTCTGTTACTGGATAATGTCCCAGAATCCTCCTCACCTCTCCTGTCAGCAGCTCCATCATCTTCTTGGTGACTTCTAGAATCTTCTCCATGTTGTGTCTCTCAGGTTTTCGGGAGTCACATGAAGGCACTGTGATGGTCATATGATCACCTGACTGCACAAGAGGAAATCTCTGTATTGAAGAACCAATAGGAATATCATGTTAGAATCCCAGAATCCTCCTCACCTCTCCGGTCAGATCTGTATTTTATTAATAGAGATAAGAGTGATGTCATGTGACCTCCCAGAATCCTCCTCACCTCTCCGGTCAGCTCTGTGTTTTATTAATAGAGATAAGAGTGGTGTCATGTGACCTCCCAGAATCCTCCTCACCTCTCCGGTCAGCAGGTAGATGATCTCCAGGGTGAAGTTTAGTATCTTCTCAGTCATGTGACTCCGGTCCTCCTCCATCCTCATTGGTGCCGTCATTTGATCTATACAGGTCTCCTTGTAGACGGATAACTTTGGGAAATGAAAGTAAGAATTATATGGATGGTGTTGGTCACACAATAATAGGATGTGGATGTGAGGGGGGTAATATGAGGGTTGCTGTACATTTAACAACTACTCCCCCCATGGGAACAGATTTAGTTTGGACTGTTTGCTACATTTTTGAGGTGGGGGACCCTCTTGGCTGCCGGATCAGATATTCCCTTTTCTCTGTTGGGTTTGTTTAGTTTCTGAACTGGATTTGTTTAGTATTCGATCTGCAGACAAGGAATGATAAATACGATCCTTCCTTTGACTTGTTTGCTCTGAGGCAGTGCTGTGAGGACAATGTCGGGTCATCATGATGTCCAGGAAGGGGAACTTGCTGACTTTTGGTCAGAGTTGTCGGCTAATCAGGATAATTGGCAGAACTCCGGCTGCAAGGCTCCAATCTCCGGCAGCCTGCTGACTGATCGGAGTGATGTCACTGTCAGTCTCTACAGTAAGAGAAGGGATGGGATTGGATAGCAGGGAGATACTGCTAGTGGACTACAGAACTGTGGGGGAGGAGTCAGTTTTGTTCTCTCCAATAGCAACCCATCTGCCATCTATGCTGATTATGAAGATTTTAACATGTAAGTGTACTATTTGTTTTTATGGAATAAATGACTTCATCATTCTAATGAGGATCTCGCGCTGTCATTTCTTTGTTGTTTGAGCTCCTTGGATCTTCCCGAATCTTTATCTGACAAGCTGCAGGACCCTTGTATGTTGGAATGAACATTTGTCCTCATCATGCTGTTACCATAGACTGTTGGGATGGACCTTGTAGTGCACATTACTGGTGTGTGATTTTTATTTCAGTGCTGGTATGAGGACAGCAGGGGGGAGGGGTCCTCTCTTGGTCTATTTTGTATCCTACAACATATTTCTAGAACGGTGAAATGGTGAGGTGAAGGCTTCCTTCCCTTGCTGGCAGAAGGTCTTTAAAAGAGAAGTATGATTTTTTTTCTTTCAGATTCATACTTACCTAGGTGGATGCAGCATCGGTCCCCCGGCGCCTCTTCACTGAGAACCGATCGATCTAACATCTGCGATGGCTCGGTTCTCACAGCTCTGCCCCCCGCGCTCACTGGAGCTGTGGAGGGGTGGGGAGTGCCCGTCTCAGTCTCTCAGTGGCTCGCTGAGAGGCTGAGATGGCCATCAGTCCAGGCACCTGGAAGATCCAGACTTCATTGTCGTGATGATGCGGTGCCTGGACTGATTCCAGTGATGTCACCAGAGAGCCGACTTCAACCCGATCTCTGCTGAAAACAGGTCACAAGAGTGCAAAACGAATTGCACTCCTGTAACCCATAGAAGCCCAGCCAAGCGATCTCAGGCTGGACTTCTCCTTTAAGGAGGTCAGAAAGTATGTGCAGGTGGGGTGAGAGGACCATCAGAGACCAACAGCCTGTGTAGTGTAATAATTGTCCTTTGTAGGCCATGTATGGTCAGGATGGTCATTGTCTTGTCTATTTATTGTCAGTGATGTTTGTTTAGAGGACCATATTACTAGAATTTATGTCTAAAATTAAGAGAATGTTCCGGTGTTCTGCCAAAAACTGTCCCCCCATCGGATAGTGTCCGTCCCGTACTGCGCAGGCGCAGCGCTTGCGTAGTACGGAGGACAAGGAGACTCCAAAAGTCTACGAAGATGAACGGCGCCTGCGCACTGAGTCCAGGTTCAAGCCCCACAATCCAAGTGGACATACGGTAGCACTTAGTAACAGGGCACGTACAGGGCGGACACTATCCTACGGGGGACAGTATTCAACACAACACCGGCCCCATAAGTGGGGAAATGTTCTGCCCCTGAAGGGGTTAATCTAGGTTTCCACACTATATATGTCTGTATCATCATCTGCTGGAGATAAAAGACATCACAGTGACTATGGAGGAAGAGGACTGACATGAAGGGGGGGAGGGGGTTACTGGGTGTAAATAAAACATAACATCTTATTACCTCGTCTTCTGCCACTTCCAGCAACGTCTCCTCGCTACTTCCTCCCGACTCACCTCTCACCCGGAAATTCCTGTGTTTACCTGACATCATTTCCTGTCTGTATTCCATAGAGACTTCCTGTCTGGGTAGTAACATCACCATCTTGTGGAGTTCAGAGGAACTGCAGCCCCAAGAAACATTTCATAATAAGCAATCCTGTATAACAGGGCAAAGTTAAAAACAAACAAAAAAAAAAAAACATAACTCCCGAAATTCAACTTTTTGGTGAAGAAATTGCAAAAATATATCAAAAATTATAAAATATATATATATATGTGTATATATATATATATATATATATATATATATATATATATATATATATATATATATATATATATATCAGTCCACTCATTATGAATATGTTAAACATAAATTGCAAGTATGTAATGTTTACATAGAAATGGTGGTGGAGATCTCTCCAAGTAAGAACACTTCCTCGTATATGATAATGTAGTGATGTGATCATTTCTTTGCCCATTTACCAAGTGTATACTCTTGTTATTCAGTGTTTGTTTTCCCTTTTCCAATATGGCTGCTATGCTCTCTCTCTCACCGAGGATGAGGTCATCAAGAAGAGCAGAGGATGGCGAGGGGTTTTGTGGGTAAGTGGGTGGAGAGAGAGACATGTGGAGAGAGAACAGTGAATTCCTGCTAAGAGGACACAGAATGTGTAAATACTGCAGATTCCCCTCACTGAGACATACATAGAGACTGTTAATGATTTCATGTTCCTGTTTGGAAAATACTTTATGTTGGATGGTTCACTGAATGTTATGTCTTCAATACATGGACCTTCACATACAATGATGTGTGGATTACTGTCTATGTGAAGATATATTTCTCAATTGGGATTTCACTTGCTATTCACAAGCCCCAATTGAGTGGAGGCCCTGCGCTTGTTAGAGAGCCTGTCCTGATCACACAGATTATGAAGACTCTGCTCCTAAAAACTATACAGGTGGCGCCATCATACCTCAGTAGATTACCGCTACAATTGGAGGCACTGCTGAGATCAATATCTTGGATCAGGACATTAAGGAACGACCATGTCGCTGTTATCAACAGAAGCTGTGAGGCAGTGGGCCCTGGAAGAGGGACTTCCACCTAAAAGGACATTTGCTATTTCATGTGTACCTATCACTGTGAGTGTCCATAGACTGCAGGGGGCGCTACAAGCAAATGAAACCTTGCAGTCGGCCTCTCTTGTGGATAAAAGAGAGGAAGATGAGAGTTATGAACTGTATACCCATTATCTCTGTCTCAGTGAGGTGGATTATCTCTGTCTCAGTGAGGTGGATTTAAATCCAGATAAAGGGCCCTTTTGCACATATCCAAAGGGGGCGGATGTAATTGGTTGTGCTGTAGTATTTCCAGTAATCTCACCTCCAGTAAGGCGGAAGTTACCAGCCCTGCCTGTAAAGTGTGAACCATTGAATACAACGGCTTCATCAGGAGAAACTCTGGTGACTGCTACAGCCGCTAAGCAGGAAACAAATATTGAGCACCTGCTGCTAAAAGTCACTGAAGTCATCGGTCAGAATTTACATGCCAATTCTTATCGCAAATTAAAGGCTTTTTCAGGGGTGCTCCCTGCCCCCGCTGGTGAAGAAAGCTTTGAGGTGTGGAAAGATTTTGAAGTGATAGAGGAATGGACCTGCTCAGAGGAAAAGAAAGAACAGAGCACCATGGAAAGCTGAAGACCACCAGCATCCATTATCATTAGAGCTTACAAGGACACTCATGTGAGTACCAGGGCTCAGGAATATATTGATGTTTTGTCAGATCCTTATGGAAGCTCCGTGACCCTCATCAGATCCTTATGGAAGCTCCGTGACCCTCATCAGATCCTTATGGAAGCTCCGTGACCCTCATCAGATCCTTATGGAAGCTCCGTGACCCTCATCAGATCCTTATGGAAGCCCCGTGACCCTCATCAGATCCTTATGGAAGCTCCGTGACCCTCATCAGATCCTTATGGAAGCTCCGTGACCCTCATCAGATCCTTATGGAAGCCCCGTGACCCTCATCAGATCCTTATGGAAGCTCCGTGACCCTCATCAGATCCTTATGGAAGCTCCGTGACCCTCATCAGATCCTTATGGAAGCCCCGTGACCCTCATCAGATCCTTATGGAAGCTCCGTGACCCTCATCAGATCCTTATGGAAGCCCCGTGACCCTCATCAGATCCTTATGGAAGCCCCGTGACCCTCATCAGATCCTTATGGAAGCTCCGTGACCCTCATCAGATCCTTATGGAAGCTCCGTGACCCTCATCAGATCCTTATGGAAGCTCCGTGACCCTCATCAGATCCTTATGGAAGCTCTGTGACCCTCATCAGATCCTTATGGAAGCTCCGTGACCCTCATCAGATCCTTGTGGAAGCTCTGTGACCCTCATCAGATCTTTATGGAAGCACCGTGACCCTCATCAGATCCTTATAGAAGCTCCGTGACCCTCATCAGATGATTACTGATTTTATACAGACAAAACATAAAGAGGAAGAGGATGTTTCTGTGTTTGTGAGGAGCGAGAAGAGCTTCTAGGGAGATCCCTGAGAAGGGAATCTCTCCTACAGATATTGACAAATTAAGGACTGCTCAAATAATAAAGTGACTACTGCCACATCACACAATGTCACCGGTCCTAAGAGTTGTTTTGAGAGGAGAAGCTTTACTTTCCCTGAAACTACGACTGAAGTAAAGAAACAGGAATCTGATATCCGTTTTAGTACCTCTTCTAAGAACAAAGTTATACAGAGACAAAAATGAGACTGCTGCTAAAAACAATGAAGTGGGTGACTGACAAAGTGAGTGAAAAAGTCCGATGGAGCCCACACACGGTCGGATTTTCCAACAACATGGTCTGATCGGACATTTTCTGTCGGAATTTCCGACCGTGTGTAACAAAATGTAAAAAATTTGAAAAAAAATTTTTTGGGGAAAAAAAATCATTTTTTAAAAAAGTTTATTTAAAAAAAAAAAAATTTGAAAAATATTTTTTTTGAAAAAAAAAAATTTTTTGAAAAAAAAATTTTTTTTGAAAAAAAAAACATTTTTTGAAAAAAAAAACATTTTTTGAAAGAAAATCATTTTTGAAAAAAGTTTATTTAAAAAAAATTGTGAAAAATTTTGAAAAAAATTTTTTTGAAAAAAAAATGTTTTGAAAAAAAAATGTTTTGAAAAAAAAATCATTTTAGAAAAAAAAAACATTTTAGAAAAAAAAATCATAGAAAAAAAATCATAGAAAAAAAAAAATATTTTTTGAAAAAAAAAAAATCATTTTGGAAAAAAAAATAATAATCATTTTAGAAGAGGCGGAGCTCTGAGTGCGTATGAAGAGGCGGAGCTCTGAGTGTGTATGAAGAGGCGGAGCTCTGAGTATGTATGAAGAGGCGGAGCTCTGAGTGTGTATGAAGAGGCGGAGCCCTGAGTGTGTATGAAGAGGCGGAGCCCTGAGTGTGTATGAAGAGGCGGAGCTCTGAGTATGTATGAAGAGGTGGAGCTCTGAGTGTGTATGAAGAGGCGGAGCTCTGAGTGTGTATGAAGAGGCGGAGCTCTGAGTGTGCATAAAGAGGCGGAGCTCCTGCTGGAACAGCGGTCGGAGGAGGAGGAGTCTAGGAGGGAGACTGACAGAAAGCGCAGCAGACTTGCAGGAGTGAGCGAGGAGGATCCAGTTCCTTTGCCATCGGAGGTGAGGAGAGTGTGAAGGATGTTGGTGTCTCTGGTAGATGAAAAGCTGGGAGTCATATTCCACTAAGGGGGCGCCCTCACCATCACGTGTGTAAGAGGTGGAAGAAGGCGTGGCTACACTACAGCTGGCACAGTTTGGAGCACCGAGAACTTTACACCTTATCAACTTTTCATTGATTGGTGGATTTATTTTTAATTTTTTTTAAATAAGTTCATAGAAGTAGATGCAAAGTGGAAGCAGTGGACTTGCAGAGAACACTATATTGAGCACAAAATATTGTATGATTACATAATTTTTTCACAGGTTCCTACTTTAATATAGCAGCAAATATTATAACATTAATGAAGTAGGTGTAAAGTGGAAGCAGTGGATCTGCAGGGAACAGCATCTTGAGCACAAAGCACTTTATGTTGTATATAAATTTGCACATGGATCAGTTTACTTCATTTATTCATAAACTCCTGCAACGTTCTGAGAGTTCTAGTAGCTAGATCTAGCTATGGTGTACGTTTAATAAACTGTGATAAGCCGAGATCATGATGATCTCAGCTTATCTCTGAGCATTGCCGGTTTAATATACTGAGATGAGTACTGGAGAACTTATTCTTCTCTCCTCATCTCAGTACACAAAACGGCTGCATTGACTGCAATAGAAACGGCCTGTTTAACCAGTAGCTGACCGCCCACTGTCAAATGACGGCGGAGCGGTGCAGCTACTGTGGCGGGCTGCCGTCATATGACGGCGCTCGCTTTTTGGCCACTAGGGGGCGCGCGCGTGCCGCGGGAGGCGCGCGCGCGTGCCCGCCGCGTAGCTGGGGGCCTGATGCGCGTGCCCGGCGGCCGCGATGAACGCCAGGCACCCACGATTGCCCGGTAACTGAGCAGGACGTGGATCTGTGTATGTAAACACACACCGATCCACGTCCTGTCACAGGAGAGGAGACCGATGGTGTGTCCCTTGTACATAGGGACACCGATCGGTCCCCTCCCCCAGTCAGTCCCCTCCCCCCACAGTTAGAATCACTCACATAGGGAACATATTAACCCCTGCAGCGCCCCCTAGTGTTAACCCCTTCCCTGCCAGTCACATTTATAAAGTAATCAATGCATTTTTATAGCACGGATCGCTGTATAAATGTGAATGGTCCCAAAAATGTGTCAAAAGTGTCCGATATGTCCGCCGCAATGTCGCAGTCATGATAAAAATCGCAGATCGCCGCCATTACTAGTAAAAAAAAAATAATAATAAAAATGCTATAAATCTATCCCCTATTTTGAAGACGCTATAACTTTTGCGCAAACCAATCAATAATCGCTTATTGCGATTTTTTTTACCAAAAAATATGTAGAAGAATACGTATCGGCCAAAACTGAGGAAAACATTTATTAAAAAAAAAAAATTGGATATTTATTATAATAAAAAGTAAAACATATTATGTTTTTTCAAACTTGTCCCTCTTCTTTTGTTTATAGCGCAAGAAATAAAAACCGCAGAGGTGATCAAATACCACCAAAATAAAGCTCTTAATTTTATTTGGGTACAGCGTTGCATGACCGCGCAATTGTCATTCAAAATGCGACAGCGCTGAAAGCTGAAAAATGGCTTGGTCAGGAAGGGGGTGTTTGTGCCTGGTAAGCAAGTAGTTAATATACAGTGATACCACTTTATCACTGTGCTTCTCTTTTGAGTTCTCCTTTCTGTATGTGTGTGTGTGTGTGTGTGTATATATATATATATATATATTTTTTTTTTTTTATATCTGTGTGTGTATATATTTTCATCTGTGTGTATATATATATATATATATATACAGACGAAAATATATACACACACAGAGATCTATATATATATATATATATATATATATATTTTTTTTTTTTTAATATATATATATATATATTTATGTGTGTGTGTATATTTGTATGTGTATATATATGTGTGTGTGTGTGTATATATATATATATATATATATATATATATATATATATATATATATATATATATATTCTCCGAGTCCTTCACATTTGTGTATTACAGTGTACACCCATGCAAAGGCAGTGTTGTGGCTACAGATAAATATGCACATGTGTTATGCTTATGTATTAATCACTATAATGTTTCACTGTCTGTTTATTGGGTAGGGGGAATATATCTTTATTATTAAGTTAATATGTGCAGTGTATGTGGAGTGCTTCATGTTTCACTTTGGGGTTCTGATACTGAAATCTCCCGAGCTATCGCAAGATTACAGAAACAGAAGCCGTTCAGGGATTCTCAAAGCATTTCTAGATCACTTCTATTCTCAGTGAGAGAAGCGATCTACACTGTATATTAAACTGCCACAAGGGGGAGAACAGATATCTCAGAGAAGAGCCGTGAACTCCTGAGATCTGAAATGTATCAATATATTAAACGGACACCTATATTCTTCATTCCAACCACTAGGGGTCAGGAGATGCACTGCTTTTAGGGCACCTTTCTGGACCCTATGTGAGGTCTATCACCCTTCCTCTCTTCTCATCCATCCGCGTCTCCTTGAGCTCAGCAACGTTTGATACCCTACTTTCCTATCGGTTGTTGCCTCAATCAGTTGTGGTTTTCAAATATATTCTCATTCCTTGTATCTGCTATCTATGAGACATTTCTTGGGGCTGCAGTTCCTCTAAACTCCACAAGGTGGTGATCTCACTCATATCCAGACAGGAAGTCTCTATGGAAGACAGGAAGTGATGTCAGGTACAGACAGGAAGTTCCGGATGAGAGGTAAGTCGGGAGGAAGTAGAGAGAAGACATTGCTGGAAGACGCAGCAGAGGAGGTAATACGATCTTATTTTCTATTTACACCCAGTAACCCCCCCGTCATGTCCGTCCTCTTCCTCCATAGTCACTGTGATGTCTTTTATCTCCAGCAGATGATGATACACACTTATATAGTGTGGAAATGGAGATTAACCCTGTATATTACAATGAGGGAATTTATGGTCTGTACTAAGGATGAGCTCCGGCGTGTTCGCACAGCCCACCAGGAAGTCGGCACTGCGCTAATCACAGGCAGTGAGACATTGTCCCGATGTGCGGCTGCAGAGATTGGGACAAGTTCAACGTCTCACTGCCTGTGATTAGTGCAGTGCCGACTTCCTGGCGGGCTCTGCACTAGAGTTGCCACCACAAACCATTAAACCCGAACACCATTAAATTACACGGGTTCTGAGGCTAATTAAATGCAGATAAGGCACCAAGTGAGTTTAATTACCACCTTTATCAGCCACAGAACCCGTGTAATTAATATGTGTTCGGGTTTAAAGGGATGAGGTGGCAACCACACTCTGCACGTGGGCTGTGTGAACACGCCGGAGCTCATCCTTAGTCTGTACCACGAGGGCAGTTATTGATGTCAGTAAATGTCGGTTCCAGACATTGTATGTGGGGGGAATGAAATGATAATTAAAGGTCGGGATTAGGGAAGATTTCTGTAAGATTTTACATGGAATGATCAGCGCCCCCTCCAGAGACACTGATAGGGGCTGGATTTTGGGGGGGATGAGATGGTGAACCCGGAGTGGGGGGGTGGAGGACAATTTTATCAAAAAGACGTCCAGATGGGAATGAAAATAGATTTTTCAGCTGAATACAATTGTTCCGGCTGGACTGAATATTGATATTGAGCTGTTTGCTTTTGATTCATCTGTTTTATGCATTTTTATATAATTCTACCAATTATTTATGATTACAAATAAAGTTTTGTATGAATTTAGTGATATATGATGATATAGAAGATGTAATTCTGGGCTATAAATGGTTAAGGAATCTAGGTGGGGGTAGGAGCGCATTTTAACCTCTTCATCTGCCAATAGCCCTCCTGGACAATGATTGGTATTTTCCAATCCAAACACATCGGATGTCACCAGGTTAGGAGAGGCGCCCTCTCTGTTTACATCTAAGGGGAATCCGGCCCACCATCTGCCGGAGTACTCTGGCAGTGGATTGGCTCTTCTGCGCCTTATGTCGGTATTCCCTATTTACTGCGTCTATTGCTTCACAGGCACCATGAACTCTGTGGGACTACAGAGCCCAGCACACCTATCATCTACAGCCGGGGTTGTAAGTGCTGCCAGGTTACCCCAGGAGTTGTCTGACACTTTATTATTAGAAAGTTTTATTGGAACTATCATGTTGTGGATTCAGATATTTTGTCCATAGTGCAAGCGCTGCCCCAACATTCATTTGTAGATTAACCCCTTCAGGGTCAGAACATTCACCTATTTATGGGGCCGGAACATTCTCTTCATTTTGGAGATAAATTCTAGTAATATGGTCCTCTAAACAAACAACACTGACAATAAATAGACACGACAATGACCATCCTGACCATACATGGCCTACAAAGGGCAATTATTACACTACACAGGCAGTCAATGGGTAATCTTACAATATGCAGCCAACACAATGATGGAATGCAGGGGTCAGGAGTATGGAGCATAGAGCCCCTTACATTGCTGGTCAGGAGGAAGAAAACATTCCTCAGCCTTCCATGAAGAATATGTTCTATCATTGGTGTCAGAGGGAGGAAAATACTGAGGGTTCTGAGCAGAGGTGTAACTAGAACCTTCAGTGCCCTGGTGTAAGAAACCATGAAGGGCACCACTGGTCCTAGGGCCCTTTCCACTGATTCTGTTGCCCTTTACTTCTGCAGTGGGACTTTTTCCTGCTCTCTTTGCCCCCCCCCCCCCATGATAGTGAAACAGCAGAGCCCTATCGCAAGTATGACCTTTGCGACCTGGTAGTTTCACTACAGTTTCACCTCCACCGATCGCACACACAGGACTCACCTCCACCGATCGCACACACAGGGCTCACCTCCACCGATCGCACGCACAGGGCTCACCTCCACCGATCGCACGCACAGGGCTCACCTCCGCCGATCGCACACACAGGGCTCACCTCCACCGATCGCACACACAGGGCTCACCTCCTCCGATCGCACGCACAGGGCTCACCTCCTCCGATCGCACGCACAGGGCTCACCTCCTCCGATCGCACGCACAGGGCTCACCTCCTCTGATCGCACGCACAGGGCTCACCTCCTCCGATCGCACGCACAGGGCTCACCTCTGCCGATTGCACACCCAGGGCTCACCTCCGCGGATCACAAGCACAGGGCTTGACAAAGGGTGGGATGAGGTACAGGAATGGGGGAAGGGTGTCTCAACTGGGGTGCCAGTCAGAGGGGGGTATGGGCAGGGGTGACAGAGGGATGAGATGAGAAGGATGGATAGGAATGGGTGGGACAGATGGAGGGGCAATAATATGGGCAGACCTGGAAGAGACACAAGAGAAGAGATGGGGGAGGGCAGAAGTAACTGGCAGAGGTAGGAGAGGAAGTGGAGATGTGCAGAGAGCTGATCCTGCCCCCACACATCTCAAGGGCCACACACACACCGAGGACCCCCACCCCACATACAGGCACTTGCCATGCTCTGGACTCTGTAGCTAGCTTCAGTGAATGGTCCCTCAGAGCCGACGCAGGGTCCATTCGGTATGTAGAACTTCAAGCCGCTGTTGATGTTGGAGGGTGCTGTGCCCGCGTTGGGGGCAGATCAGGGACAGCAAGGGGGCTCTGCAAAGGTTGAATGTACTTCACACCCTGTTCTCAGCAATCCTACTTGGCGATCATTGGGGAAGACTCCACTCATCCCAGGACTCTTTCCTGCTGTCTTGGTGCCCTCCCCATGGTGGCAGAATGCCAGGGCCCGGTGGCAAGTGGGGCCTTTGCGACCATGGTAGTTGCGCCACTGGTTCTGAGTAAAATAGGGTCTCTGCGGAGGTAGTGGGACTAAAGGACTCTGCAAGCCTCTGAAGGTTTACTTCATCTGACAGACTCTGGGACCCCTGAGGAGGAAGTGTAGCTGAAGGACTTTGGGGGTCTCTTAGGAAGTAATAGGGCTGAACAACTCTTAGAGGTTAGTGGGGCTGAAGGGGCTTCTAATAGGGTAGTCAGGCTGCAAGACTCTCAGGTAAGAGGTGGCTTTAGGGCTCATAGGGGTCTCTGATGGTCCTCCCACCCCACCTGCACTTACTTTTATGACCTTCTAAAAGAACTCCAGCCAGCAAGCGAAGGGCCTTCACCTCACCATCTCACTGATCAATAAATATGTTGCAGACACAAAATAGACGGGGACATTTTTAGAGGGGCATGAAGGCAGTAGTTCTTAAATGTACAGCAACCCTCCTATCCCCCCACACACCCATATCCTATTATGTGATCAATATCATCCAAATAATTCTTACTTTAATTTCCCAAAGTTATCCGTCTACAAGGAGACCTATATAGATCAAATGACGGCACCAATGAGGATGGAGGAGGACCGGAGTCACATGACTGAGAAGATACTAAACCTCACCCTGGAGATCATCTACCTGCTGACCGGCGAGGTGAGGAGGATTCTGGGAGGTCACATGACATCACTCTTATCTCTATTAATAAAACACAGACCTGACCGGAGAGGTGAGGAGGATTCTGGGATTCTAACATGATATTCCTATTGGTTCCCCAATACAGAGATTTCCTCTTGTGAAGTCAGGTGATCATATGACCATCACAGTGCCTCCATGTGACTCCCTAAAACCTGAGAGACACAACATGCAGAAGATTCTAGAAGTCACCAAGAAGATGATGGAGCTGCTGACAGGAGAGGTGAGCGGTGCTGGGAATTCTGGGACATTATCCAGTAACAGACAAGGGATGTGTCTGGATGGTGACTGTATCATTGTGTGTGTCAGGTTCCTATAAGGTGTCAGGATGTCACTGTCTATTTCTCCATGGAGGAGTGGGAGTATTTAGAAGGACACAAGGATCTCTACAAGGACGTCATGATGGACAATCAGCCGCCCCTCACATCACCGGGTAAGAGGAGACTTTATTGTAAAGGAGAGAGCAGTACGGAGGCTCCACCTAGATCCCCCATCATCTGATAAACACATAGAAACAATGTATTCAGTCAGTGTGTGTGTTTCCTACAGATGGATCCAGTAATGGGAACCCACCAGAGAGATGTCCCCGTCCTCCGTATTCCTGGGATTCCACACAGGAAGGTCACACCATCCCCCACCATCATCAGGTAGATGAGGAACAATCACTGATAGTATCATTAGGATCTGTACATTATCTGTATTGTTACCATTGATGTCATTTTTATTATATATTCAGAGTGGAAACCTGAGTGATCCTAAAGTTGAGATTAAAGAAGAGATAAAAGAGGAAGATGATGAGGATGGGGTGATGGAGGAGTCAGAGTCTCTAAAAGAACACAAAGATCTGTACCAGGACACCATGGTGGAGTCATCCAGCTACAGAAACCCACCAGAGAGATGTCCCCGTCCTCTGTATTCCCGGGATTATACACAGGAAGGTCACACCATCCCCCACCATCATCAGGTAGATGAGGAACAATTATTGGTAGTTCTGATTTATACACAGCATGTTTGTTACAATGAATGTTTTATTATATATTCAGAGTGGAAACCTCGGGGATGATAATATTGATGTTAAAGAAGAGTATAAAGAGGAGGATGAGGAGTATGGAGTGATGGAGGAGTTTTCAGAAGGACACAAGGATATGATGGAGCCACCAAATACCAGGAACCCACCAGAGAGATGCCCCCGTCCTCTGTATTCCCGGGATTCCACACAGGAAGATCACACCATCCCCCACTGTTACAAGGTTGGTGGGATGGAGCATCTAGAACATGGACTCCTAGAGATGATGTGTGGATTTTTTATGTGATGTCACAATTGTAAATCCTATTGTTTACAGATGATATTCTCTCTCATTTTCTTGATTTAGAGTGGAGATCCAATCGATATAGAATTTGAGGTTAAATCAGAAGAAGAAGAGAGGTATGTGAGGGATGATCAGCAGTCTATGGAGGAGGATGGAATAACGGGGACATTTATAGAGGAGGACACTCCTACAGAGATCAGCACAGGTGGGTCATTAACACTAAATACATTCCTCCACCCATACTGATCACTGATTGGTCCAGTATTCCTGTATTTCTCTCAGATAATCTTCCTTCTCTGTGCTGCAGACACAATTTATAGATCTAGACTGGATTTATAGAAATTCTGGGGTTCAGCCGGCAGAAAAAGGTTGAATTTCCCCATAAATGTTGCTCTACCTAGACAACTGTGGCATGTGCTTTGGGTCTCCTTACCCATGCCCAAGTCTAGCAAGATCTCTGACAGAGATCTCCTGACCCCTGCACTATATATTCTATTGTACATTACATCATTCTGATACTATATAGTCCTATCTGTTGTATCTTATACAATATGTTGTACATTACATAGTCCTGACTTCTGCTCTCTCCCCTCCCCCCACTGCTATATATACACATAATATGTGTTCTCTTTTGTTACACCCATTTCCTACCAGCTGGACATTTTATATCTGATGATCTGATTGGAGCACAGCAGGAACCAATCAGCTCATGTCTAGTAATAATCTTTTTATTTCTATTTTAGTAGATGGACGGGAGATGAGGAAAACCTCAGAGGATTGTCTCACTTTGTCTCCAGACTGTAAAGTAGAAGATGAGGACATCACACAGTATAGTCCAGGAGAAAACCCGACTACCTCAAATGTCCATCCGGCACCACACAGTGTAGATGGACCATCGTATTCCTCTTATCCTGAGGAACCTCAGACTGTGAGGGACGGTGCCGTCCTTCCAACAGAGAAGAGCTTTTCCTGTTCTGAGTGCGGGAAGTGTTTCCCTTGTAAATCCAAACTTAATGTGCATATAAGATCTCACACAGGGGAGAAGCCGTATTCCTGTCCTGAGTGCGGGAAATGTTTTTCCAAACTTAATGTGCATATAAGATCTCACACAGGGGAGAAGCCGTATTCCTGTCCTGAGTGCGGGAAATGTTTTTTGCAGAAGTCCGATCTTTACACACATCAGAGATCTCACACAGGGGAGAAGCCGTATTCCTGTCCTGAGTGCGGGAAATGTTTTTCACAGAAGTCCAATCTTTCCAAACATCAGAGATCTCATACAGGGGAGAAGCCGCATTTCTGTCCTGAGTGTGGGAAATGTTTTTCACGGAAGTCCAGTCTAGACACACATCAGAGATCTCATACGGGGGAGAAGCCGTATTCCTGTCCTGAGTGCGGGAAATGTTTTTCAGATAAGTCCAGTCTTTACAGACATCAGATCTCACACGGGGGAGAAACCGTATTCCTGTCCTGAGTGCGGGAAATGTTTCCCTTTTAAATCCAATCTAGATGTGCATAAAATATCTCACACAGGAGAGAAGCCGTATTCCTGTCCTGAGTGCGGGAAATGTTTTTCAGTAAAGTCCAGTCTTTCCATACATCAGAGATCTCACACGGGGGAGAAGCCATATTGCTGTCCTGAGTGCGGGAAATGTTTTATAATGAAGTCTAATCTTTCCAGACATCAGAGATCTCACACGGGGAAGAAGCTGTATTCCTGTCCTGAGTGAGGGAATTGTTCCTCACTGAAGTCCTGTCTTCCTGTACATCAGGGATCCCACACAACCCTCGAGGTGTATTAGTACCTTGAGTGCGGGAAATGTCTTCTATATGAATGTTGCTGGACATCACAGCTCTCATGTGGGGAAGAAGCACACCCTGATATACACCTCAGATATACTCCATGGCTGATCTTCATCATGGAAGAAACAGTTGATAAGGAGATCAGAGATCACCAAAGACATGGATGAAGTGTTGTACCGTGTTGCCATTGATAGCAGGAGAAAAATAACGGTCAAAGACAGACACAGTCCAAAGTGGTAAATGATGAGTTACTTTTAGATCCCAAAAGGAGGTGAGAATCATTCACCACAAATGGCCGAGTGTAAAAAACAAACCTCTCAGGTTTATTACCTCAGATATAGAAGTGTCAGAAAAGCAGTGAGACAGTTTGCATTGCTTGAGAGACAATTTGCATTACCAAAATGTATCTTTTTGCTGAAGAATTCCGAAAACCATATGGGGGAGTCAGATAAGGACCGGCTTCGTGGAAATCCATCTCAATATACCGGACACTTTTACCCCCCTTCCTGCCCAGTCCAATTCAGATTTCAGTGCTGTCACTATTTGGATGACAATTACTCAGTCATCCAACACTGTACCCAATTTGTAGCATTTTCTGAGACAGACAGAGCTTTCTTTTGGTGGGATTTAATCACCACTGGGATTTTATTTTATGCTATATAAGTGAAAAAATACAAATAAATGTTTTCTAAGTTTCTGTTATAAAACGTTGCAAATAAATAATATTTATTCATAAATTTAGGCCACAAAGTTTTCTGCAACATTTCCTTGGTAAAAATGACCCAAATCAGTGTATTTAGTTAATATTTAGTCTGTGTAAAAGTTATAGAGTCTACAAACTATGATATATATATTTTACATTTGATCAATCCTGATGTCATGACGGACAATCTCATTTCTTGAGGCCCTTAAAATGCCAGGGCAGTACAAATACCCCCAAATGACCCCTTTTTTGTAAAGTAGACGGTCCAAGGTAATAAGTAAAAGGCATCCTAATTTTTGCTGAAGTTGTAATTTTTTGTCACAATTAAAAATGAAAGAAGACAAAAAGAAAACAATATATATATATATTTGTTACAACTTTTTTTACATACTGTCAACAGAGCAGTAAAACATCATCATACTTGTGTGGTGGTGATACTAATATTGACTTGTGGCAGTATGTAAATAAAAATTATATATATTTTCAATTTTTGTACAATTTTATTTTTCCCTTTTTTTTTTTTTTTTACATTGTGACACATGCAGTGTTAACATATTGGCCCTGTACTACTCTGGGGAGGTGGTCAGTACTTTTTTTTGATGATCTCTGTTATAAGGAATCATTTCTATGAATGACACTGGGTGTACAACTGTGATAGCAGTGATTGGTCACAGCTATCACATGGTACAGATGTGATAGGCCCTGTCTGTACCATGTGATCACTGTAACCAGTCACAGAGATCATTACAATAGTACACAATGAATGGCTACGAATGAAAGCCATTCATTGTGTACAACTGTCATGTGATGGCTGTGATTGGTCACAACTATCACAAGGTACTGGGGCCAGCCCAGTCCAATAATCTATCATTCAGTGGAGCTGCAGCGTGGCTACTTGACTTGGAGGACTTCATATGACGTCCACTGAGGATGGGAGACTCGGCCATCATTCTGCTATAGGCCTGACAGGAAGCAGTTAATTCCAATCTAAATCCCCCTGGAGGCCTGGAGACACGGTACAAGTTTTATATATAATGTGTGGACATTTCTACCTATGATAAATGACAGGCTAAATCCACCTGGAGACTTTCTCCACACCTGGAGTGTGCTGAGTTCTTGGATAACATCTACACAGTGTTTACAGATTGGCTTTATCACCCCAACGAGCTCCAGTTCATGGATGTAATCATTATGTTTGGATGATCTCACCAGTCAGGAGACTTTCCTGTCATCCTACATGATCCCTTCTGAGGATTCTTCTATCCTTCCAAACAAATGTATGAAATCCTCGATGAGTCCTCCTTCTATGTGATCTAGAAGATCTGGAATCACAATGTCTTTATGGATGAAGTGGATGACCCATTTATATATTATTTATTGTTTTACAGCTTTTTTCACTCCAGGATTAATTATTTTATTTATATAGACATTCAAGGAATTGCTATTACTTTGAGAGATCTCCACCACCATTCCTATGTGACCATGACAACCTTGCAATTTTATGTTTAATATCTTCATTATGAGTATATATATATTTATGCATTTGGTATTGTATTTTGCATTTTATTCACCAAAATGATTGGTTTGGGGTATCTGTATTATTAGCTATACATTTGTTGTCACCTTGTGTTCTGTGTCTTTTAAGACGTTTCTATATGTAATAAAAATATCTTTGTTAAACAGTTGGTTACATAAGAACTGTATCTATTTTTTTTTCTTAATTTTTTGTGTTATATTTGAACTTCTGTGGTCGCCCTGTAAGATATTTTAAAGAAATGGTTACTATGAGACATTTCTTGGGGCTGCAGTTCCTCTGAACTCCACAAGGTGGTGATCTCACTCATATCCGGACAGGAAGTTTCTATGGAATACAGACAGGAAGTGATGTCAGATACAGACAGGAAGTGATGTCAGATACAGACAGGAAATGATGTCAGATACAGACAGGAAGTGATGTCGGATACAGACAGGAAGTGATATAGAACAAAGACAAGAAGTTCCATGCGGCAGGAAATAGGAGACATTACTGGAAGCAGCAGAGGAGGTAATAAGATCTTATTTTCTTTTTTTTCTAACATTCTGCTTAAACATTTGTGAATCAGTACTGTTTGGACCTTGAAGAAGGGGACACACCCCGAAAGCTTGTCCTTAAAAATTGTATGTTATTGCAAATAAAAAAGTATCCCGAACAGTACTGCGTTTTCTCTGAGGAGAATGAAGTAAATCTAATGCTGCTCACTCTTAGCCGTTCTTTCCACTGGAAAGTTGAGTAAGGTGATATGGGAAGATTTGGGTATAGAGAGACCTGTAATCTTACGTATCAAATAAAGAATCTTATTCTAGTACCCTCTAATTTTAGGGCAGTCCCACCATGTGTGTAACATTGAGCCCGTGTGTTCACAACCTCTGGAACAGAGGGAAGGATCCTGACAGGTAAAGTTTAGCTTTGGACAGACTTAGGTACCATCACATCAGGACCTTCAGACTCACCTCCACCAAGGTAATGTGTAACAAGCCTTGGTAGGAGTGAGAGAAGGCCCCATGCCATTCCTCCAAGTCCCATACCTGTGAGAGGTCTCTCTTCCATCCCACCATATAGAGGGGATCAGCGGATAGGGACTTGTAGATCACAGATATTCTCCGTTCTGCTCCATGGTCTGGTCACACCATTGTTTGTAGGTCGTGATTCTGGGAGGTTCGGGTTTAGTCACCCATAAAGAGTGTAAAAAATGGGAGATTTGGAGAAATCTGAACTTCTCTGTCAGGGGCATATCCAGTCTACTTATACAAAAACCAAGAAAGATCGGACCTGAAGACTTGAAAAAAATTACCAGTCCTATACAACCTTTTGTTCAGCCACCATTTAAAAGCGTTGATGTCCATGCCCGGAGGAAATTGAGGGTTATGAAACAGATGGGCTAATGGATGACTATCAGAGACCAACTCTGGATGACCTCCAAAAGGCCGTCCTATAGGGTTACTGAATGAGAGAGAGTTGGAGCCAAGATAGAGGTACAAGGAGGACACTACATTAGGTAGTCCACAGTGAAGTGGGGTAACACCTGTCATTCCATATGCACCCAATCGGGTTTAGTAACTCGGGAATATATGATTGAGATCTGGGCTAGTTGAGCAGCTTGATAAAACCATAATAGGTTTGGTAGAGCAAGACCACCTTTATCACAAGCATGAAGTGTAGGTAGGACCCTCTTAGCCCTTTTGAGCCCCAGATGAAGTCAATAATTTTCACCTGAAAATGCTGTAGATGGTCATTAAGGATAGGGAAGAGTAGGGAGCGGGAGAGATATAGGAGGACAGCAGTGCAGGGAAAGACCTCCAGCAAAAAGCCACATCTGCATGTTCAGGAATGCTGTCTCCTATGGCAACAGTCTTTAACATTTCCTAACACAAAGCATAACAGTTCCGTCACCTTCACTACAACTTCTCCTTGTAGTTCTTCAGCCCACTGCGCTCCCGTTCTCTCACTAGACCCTCTGATTCACTGACTCTGAATCCCTTGAGCTCCTCCAATCTTCACGGTGGTATCTTCCTCAAGCGTCACCCCCGCATTTCTGCTGGGTCTCTAGCTTGGCACTCTAGATACTTCTCAAGCTTCACCCCACTGGCCTGCTCGGTCCCTGGCTTTACACACAAGGCTGCTCTACAAGTGTCACCTCCTCTGGTTTGGTCCCTTGCCTGATCATTACCTGAAGTTTCCTGATTCTCCCCCATGCCCGTTCGGTGAGAATACTGCTCCGGTACTTGCTTCAGTTACACACTGAGGTCCCTGGTAATAAGGTGGTTGGTCCCTTAGTGATGACAGCTTCCCCTCTACATCCGACCATGACAGGTTCTCTGGCCAGCAGAACCGTCACTTCTGGTTGGACTGCAAACCACAGTGCCAACCCTGCACTGCTCTCTTACTTCTGGATAGGACCTCAGACAGCCTAGCAGCCAGATGTGCCCGGGATAGGCCCAATCTCCGGTCTAGCAGCCTGGGGCAATACAACACACGTCCACCCAGACAGCCGCCAAGGTGGCACAGAACATCTATCACCTGACTCCACTCCAATATATAGGCTCTCCCAGCAGACCAAGGGATTCAAGAAAACCCCTGCCCATTGGCTGAGATGCCCCATATACCCATAACCTGACCTTGGGTTGCCCTTCTCATATCTAGCACCACCAAGTACCCGGCCACCTAGTGGTAGAAGAGAAAAGTGCAACAAGGCCAAACTTAGGGAGAAATCAATAGATCTCTAACAATTAACCAGGATAACTACTCCTGGCAAGTAAATGTGTGAGGAGCTCCCTGACTAAACTCCATGGTGCTACATAATCATACAATATGTTGTGCTCAATATAGTGTTCTCTGCGAGTCCACTGCTTACACTTTCCATCTACTTCAATGAACTTATTTTGCTAATAAAAATAATCCACCAATCAATGAAAAGTTGATAAGGTGTAAAGTTCTCGGTGCTCCAAACTGTGCCAGCTGTAGTGTAGCCACGCCTTCTTCCACCTCTTACACACGTGATGGTGAGGGCGCCCCCTTAGTGGGGATTTTTATTGATTTCTGGATTATAATTTTTTAGCAAAATACGTTTTTTGAAGTAGATGCAAAGTGGAAGCAGTGGACTTGCAGAGAGCACTATATTGAGCACAAAATATTATATGATTACATGAATTTGCACAGATTTTTAGTTTTTTTTTTTAATACAGCAACAAATATTATAACAATAAAGAAGTAGGTGCAAAGTGGACGCAGTGGATCTGCAGGGAACATCATCTTGAACACAAAGCACTTTATGTTGTATATGAGTTTGCACATGGATCAGTTTACTTCATTTATTGATAAACACCATAAGATCAGTGAAGTAGGTGTAAAGTGGAGGCAGTAGATCTGCAGAGAATATTATTGGAGCCCCTAGCACTTTATATATGAATGTCTCCACATATTTTAGTGTATTTGTGATGATTTATGTGCACACACAATAGGACAGCGCTGTGACACATAATGCTCTTCTAGGTGATAAAGGGAATACTTACCTTTGTTACAGCAGCAGTCCGGTATAAGTTATTTCTGTAGGTATTTGAGTTGTTACACATAGCGCAGGTTTTATTCTATTTATATTGGTGACATAATTGCCCAAATCTGGGGATCAGGAGCGATTTCCACCCTTTACTCTCGGCTGGGGATCTTTGTATCCATATAACAGATGTTCTACATGACTAAATCTGACATCAATTTTACTGCAAAATCAAAGGGGCCAAAATGTCTCCCCCCCCCCCCCCCGAGCAGTAATATATTTCTATCCCCCTTGGAGGGAGTGGAGATGACCCCATCTATAAGGATATACAGTACATACACACAGCACAAGGCCGTATTCACACTATGAGATGTTTCTGCAGTTCCTCTGATCTCCACAAGGTGGTGATCTCACTCCTACCCAGACAGGAAGTCTTTAAGGAAGACAGGAAGTGATGTCAGATACAGAGAGGACAAAGGACATTCTATTTGGAAGGACGTAGAGAGGAGACGTTGCTGGATCTGGTGGCCGAGGAGGTAATACTTAGATTAACCCCTTCAGGGGGATCAGTTGATGATATAATATATCTTCTTTCCAAAGCTGGCCATACATGGTTCAGTTTTATCGTTCATCCAGCGGGATGAGAGGAAGGAACTGAAGTGATTCCCCCATCCACACATTGGAGGGGGATGGGGGAATCCTCCCCGCTGCACTATTGTATTCTGACAATGGGGGGCGCTCCTCCGCTCTCAGAATACACAGATCAGTGATGAAGCTATTGGCTGCAGCCGCTGATCGAGTGACTTTTATCCGGCAGTGACCACACATGGATGGAAATGTGACGATCCCTGCTGAACCAGCTGAATTTCCATGTCTCTATGGTCACCATTAGGGATGAGCTTCGAGTTCGAGTCAAACTCATGTTTGACTCATACATTGCCTGTTCGCCTGTTCAGCGAACAGCGAACAATTTGGGGTGTTCTCGGCAAATTCGAAAAGCCGCTAGCACCCTGTAAAAGTCTATGGGAGAAATCTCAAGTGCTAATTTTAAAAGCCTATATGCAAGTTATTGTCATAAAAAGTGTTTGGGGACCTGGGTCCTGCCCCAGGGGACATGTATCAATGCAAACATTTTTTTTCAAAACGCCCAATAAAAGTGTAATATTCCTTTTAAATTTCGTACCTGGGGGGTGTCTATAGTATGCCTGTGAAGGGGCGCATGTTTCCTGTGCTTAGAACTGTCCCTGCACAAAGTGTCATTTTTGCAGGAAAAAAAGCTATTTAAAGTGGTGTTGCCACAAAAAAAGAATGTGGCTTAAAAATCATAAAAAAAATTAAAAAAAAATAATTGGAAAAAAAAAAGAACAGTCATTCATTGAAAGTCATTGATAAAAAAAAAGTCATTGATAAAAAAAAAAAAAAAAGTGTGGGGGTTCCCCCAAATTCAATTACCAGGCCCTGCTATTGATATTAAGGGGAACCCCGCTTCAAATTTAAAAAAAAATGACGTGGGGGTCCCCCTAAATATCCATACCAGACCCTTCAGGTCTGGGATGGATTTTAAGGGGAACCCCGGCCAAAAAAAAAAAAAATGGTGTGGGGTCCCCCTCAAAATCCGTACCAGACCCTTATCCGAACACGCAACCTGGCAGGCTGCAGGAAAAGAGGGGGGACGCGAGTGGCCCCCCTCCCTCCTGAACCATACCAGGCCACATGCCCTCAACATTGGGAGGGTGCTTTGGGGGTCAAAGCACCATGTCCCCATGTTGATGGGGACAAGGGCCTCTTCCCCACAACCCTGGCCATTGGTTGTGGGGGTCTGCGGGCAGGGGGCTTATCGGAATCTGGAAGCCCCCTTTAACAAGGGGACCCCCAGATCCCGGCCCCCCCCCCCCCCGTGTGAAATGGTAAGGGGGTACAAAAGTACCCCTACCATTTCACCAAAAAAGTGACAAAAATGTTAAAAATGACAGGAGACGGTCTTTGACAATTCCTTTATTAAAATCTTCTTTCATTTTCTTTCTTCTGGTCTTCTTCCTTTCTTCATCCTTCGGTTTCTTCATCTTCTTCTTCTTCCATATTCTTTTTTCATCTTCTTCCATCTTCTTCTTCCTCCAATCCGCTTCTTGCTCTGGTCTTCTCGTCCGGCATCTTCTTCAACGGCGTCGGCGTCTTTTCTTCTGTGTCGGGCCGCTCCGCTCAATGGGAGGCTCCCGCTGTGTAAAGGCTTTGCTCCGTCTGACAGTTCTTTTATAATGGAGGGTGGGGCCACCTGGTGACCCCGCCCCCCTCTGACGCACGGAGACTTCATGGTGACTTCCCTATGGCTTTCCCATATGGGGACAGCCCTTGCCCCCCTCTAACGTCATGGGGAAAGCCATAGGGAAGTCCCCATGACGTCCCTGTGCGTCAGAGGGGGGCGGGTCACCAGGTTGCCCCGCCCTCCGTTATAAAAGAGCTGTCAGACGCAGCGAAGCCTCACACAGCGGGAGCCTCCCATTGCGCGGAGCAGCCCAAGAAGAGACGCCGACGCCGTGGAAGAAGATGCCGGACGAGAAGACCAGAGCAAGAAAAAGCAGATCGGAGGAAGAAGGAGATGGAAGAAGATGAAAGAAGAAGATGAAGAAACCGAAGGATGAAGAAAGGAAGAAGGAAGACCAGAAGAAAGAAGATTTTAATAAAGAAGTTGTCAAAGACTCCTGTAATTTTTACCATTTTTGTCACTTTTTTGGTGAAATGGTAGGGGTACAGTACCCCCTTACCATTTCACACGGGGGGGGGGCGGGATCTGGGAGTTCCCTTGTTAAAGGGGGCTTCCAGATTCCGATAAGCCCCCCGCTTGCAGACCCCCACAACCAATGGCCAGGGTTGTGGGGAAGAGGCCCTTGTCCTCATCAACATGGGGACATGGTGCTTTGAGGGGTCACAGACCCCCAAAGCACCCTCCCAATGTTGAGGGCATGTGGCCTGGTACGGTTCAGGAGGGAGGGGGGGCCGCTCTCGTCCCCCCTCTTTTCCTGCGGCCTGCCAGGTTGCGTGCTCGGATAAGGGTCTAGTATGGATATTTAGGGGGACCCCCACGTAATTTTTTTTTTAATTTGAAGCGGGGTTCCCCTTAATATCCATAGCAGACCTGAAGGGCCTGGTAATTGAATTTGGGGGAACCCCAGAGCTTTTTTTTTTTTTTATCAATGACTTTTTTTTTTTATCAATGACTTTCAATGAATGACTGTTCTCTGTGTTACGGGAGCCGACAATTTTAAATAGCTTTTTTTCCTGCAAAAATAACACTTTGTGCAGGGACAGTTCTAAGCACGGGAAACATGCGCCCCTTTACAGGCATACTATACACACCCCCCAGGTACAAAATTTAAAGGAATATTACACTTTTATTGTTTCACTTTAAGCATTATTAAAATCACTGCTCCTGAATAAACGGCCGTTTTTAAAAAAAAAAATTCCCCTGGGGCAGGACCCGGGTCCCCAAACACTTTTTATGACAATAACTTGCATATTAGCCTTTAAAATTAGCACTTTTGATTTTGACGTTCGAGTCCCATAGACTTTAATAGGGTTCTAAAGTTCACACGAGCTTTAGGTCTGTTCGCAGGTTCTGGTGCGAACCGAACAGGGGGGTGTTTAGCTCATCCCTAGTCACCATAAGTCGGGGCTCAACAAATCCCAGGTCACCATGGTGACTAGAAATGGCGTCCTGGCCCCTGGGCTCTTGTCAGCCCATTCTCACTGTTGGTCTGAATAATGTTTCTGCCTGAAACCCAGACACATTATTCAGACAGGAATGTGTCTCGGAGCGGGGCCAGGCGGGAGGGTGAGGGGAGGAGGAGGTGGGAGATGATGGCACCCGACCTGTGAAGTCAGGGGTGGACTGGACAGGACAGCGGCATGACTCATGACTCATCTGCTGAGCTCCCGCTGCCGATCTTTCTCCTTTCCGCAGCCGCATTACTGTCACCATCGGCTCCTGCTTCCACCCACAGCTGCCTGTGTCCCTGCAGAGCCCTCCGGCAGAACAGAGAGGAAGGAGCGGGACCGAATCTCCAACATGGCGCCACCTTGGCACTGCCACAAAGATCCCCACAAGGTGCTGAGAAACAGGACTACAGAGTCCTTACAGGAGTAACCAGGACAAGCCTGCAAAGCAGCCAGCTAAGAAACCAGTCAGGGAGGGACATGCTGCTTTATGTACACAAGATGTCCTCTCCATCCACTCTGCTCTCACACACTGCTGGGGGAGATGTACAGGACATGCAGGAGGACACAGGGGGAGGGGGGGGGGGGGTTGTATTAATGTCCTGAATTCTGCACCTTTCCCCTGCCCCCCATGTCCTGCATTCTGCACTCTGTGTCCTGTGTACTGCACCCCATGTCCTCTGAACGCCACCCTGCACCCTATGTCCTGCTTTCTGCACCCCATGTTATTCACCCCTGAATCCCATGTCCTGCACCCTTTGTCCTGTGTTCTGTACCACATGTCCTGCACCCCACATTCTGCACACTGTACCCTTCCCCTGCATCTCATGTCCTGCACCCTTCTCCGGTACCCTGTACCTCATGTCCTGTGTTCTGCACCCCATGTCCTGTGTTTTGTACCACATGTCCTGCACCCCACGTTCTGCACACTGTACCCTTCCCCCTGCACCCATGTGCCACACCCATCTCTTGTACCCTGTACCCCATGTCCTGCATTCTGCACTCGGCTCCCCATGTCCTGCATTCTGCATCCTGTACCACATGTCCTGCATCCTTCTCTGGTACCCTGCACCCCCTGTCCTGCATTCTGCACACTGCACCCCTGCAGTGACCTATAGTCTTCTCCGGTATCCATCACCCCATGTCCTGTCTTCTGCACCACATGTCATGTATCCATCTCATGAACCCTGTACGCCATGTCCAAAGTTCTGCACCTCACAGATTACTCTCACATTACTTGCCCGGCCCCAGGTGCTGACAACCCACACTGCTCTAAAAATCTGTCTCCTAACATTTTTAGCTGGCTCCTAGATTCAAGGTTTGTACGGGAGCCTCATATAGAGGACCCCTCAAATCCCCCCATCCAAATGTCCCTCCATTCAGAGTCTATATGTCCTATGACATCACACTGACCTCACAGCTCCTCCTCCCAATGTCCCTCCATCCAGAGTCTATATGTCCTATGACATCACACTGACCTCACAGCTCCTCCTCCCCCAATGTCCCTTCATCCAGAGTCTATATGTCCTATGACATCACAGTGATCTCACAGCTCCTCCTTCCAATGTCCCTCCATCTAGCTTTTTCTGATGCTCTTAGGATGTGGGCAGACCCTTGGCATCCTCTCTAGCAAAGACTGTTGGTCCTGCGTTGTATGTAATGATATCAGAATGCCTGCAACAAACCTTTAACTTGCATAGAAAAATAATTCCAAAAAAGGAAAACCTGTTGTTGGACTTTAAAGGCACAACAAACAGTAGAAATATACAAAAATATTAGCATTTATTGAAATATATATATATAATACAAACGACAGGGACAGAAAAAGAAACATCGATAAAAATCATATATACAAAAAACAATCTATATATCATATGAGCCCTAATGCATTTACGCGTTTCGTTGTACACTTCTTCAGGACACATTTGGGGTTCAGTAGTTGCAAAGAAGAGAAAGGGGTCTCACTTGCAAAAAGAATCACATATTAATTAATCAGTGATCGAAAAAGTAATTTCCAGCAAAGGGAAAAAGCAAGGTGGCGCAATGAGGTCAGAGCGAATCACCAGGCAAACAACACCCAGGAACCACCTGTACATCAACGATCACGAGTAACTAGGTATGATACTTTCAAACAGGTGATGCCGTATCAAAGTGAATACTCACAGAAGACCGGATATAACCATAGATTGTTCATATCAGAGAATATAGGAATCCCTCAGTCAGAGGTAGCCACAGAATAAGAAATTTGGCTATATATCAAAAGTAATGAATCCAGATCTGGGCTGTTATCATCCAAGATAGATAAAGATACGGAAATGTAACAAAAATCCCCTGGGAGAGAGCAGGACACTCCCCTGTTTGAAAGTATCATACCTTTCATTGATTTACAGGTGGTTCCTGGGTGTTGTTTGCCTGGTGATTCGCTCTGACCTCATTGCGCCACCTTGCTTTTTCCCTTTGTTGGAAATTACTTTTTCGATCACTGATTGATTAATATGTGATTCTTTTTGCAAGTGAGACCCCTTTCTCTTGTTTGCTACTACTGAACCCCAAATGTGTCCTGAAGAAGTGTACAACGAAACGCGTAGACGCAGTAAGGCTCATATGATATATAGATTGTTTTTTGTATATATGATTTTTATAGATGTTTCTTTCATTTCCCTGTTTCTATTATATATATATATATATTTTTCAATAAATGCTAATATATTTGCCTTTAAAGTCCGACCACAGGTTTTCCTTTTTTGGAATTATTTTTCTTTATTTCTTCACAAATTTACGGATGAGGCATTTTGAGTGCTGTTTCTTTTTTGTATTTAACTTGCATAGTGTGGGGGTCCTGTGTGGGTAAATTATACCTCAGCCTGAAGTGGGGCTTTAATATAATGCAAACCTGAATAGTGAGGTGAGGAGGATTCTGGGAATATCATTTGATTTTACTATTTGTGTTCAGATCTAGAGTTTTCCTCCTGTAAAGTCTGGAGATCATATGACCATCACATTGCCTCCACCTCCCTCCCTGATAGAATAGAGAAATACAAAGAAGATTCTAGAAGTCACCAGAGAGATGATGGAGGAGAGGTGAGCGGTGCTGGGAATTCTGGGACATTATCCAGTAACAGACAAGGGATGTGTCTGGATGGTGACTGTATCATTGTGTGTGTCAGGTTCCTATAAGGTGTCAGGATGTCACTGTCTATTTCTCCATGGAGGAGTGGGAGTATTTAGAAGGACACAAGGATCTCTACAAGGACGTCATGATGGACAATCAGCCGCCCCTCACATCACCGGGTAAGAGGAGACTTTATTGTAAAGGAGAGAGCAGTACGGAGGCTCCACCTAGATCCCCCATCATCTGATAAACACATAGAAACAATGTATTCAGTCAGTGTGTGTGTTTCCTACAGATGGATCCAGTAATGGGAACCCACCAGAGAGATGTCCCCGTCCTCTGTATTCCCGGGATTCCACACAGGAAGGTCACACCATCCCCCACCATCATCAGGTAGATGATTGACAATTATTGGTAGTTCTGATTTATACACAGCATGATTGTTACAATGAATGTTTTATTATATATTCAGAGTGGAAACCTCGGGGATGATAATATTGATATTAAAGAAGAGTATAAAGAGGAGGATGAGGAGTATGGAGTGATGGAGGAGTTTTCAGAAGGACACAAGGATATGATGGAGCCACCAAATACCAGGAACCCCCCAGAGAGATGTCCCCGTCCTCTGTATTCCTGGGATTCCACACAGGAAGATCACACCATCCCCCACTGTTACAAGGTTGGTGGGATGGAGCATCTAGAACATGGACTCCTAGAGATGATGTGTGGATTTTTTATGTGATGTCACAATAATAAAGCTTATATCTTACAGATGATATTCTCTCTTCTTTTCTTGATTTAGAGTGGAGATCCAATCGATATAGAATTTGAGGTTAAATCAGAAGAAGAAGAGAGGTATGTGAGGGATGATCAGCAGTCTATGGAGGAGGATGGAATAACGGGGACATTTATAGAGGAGGACACTCCTACAGAGATCAGCACAGGTGGGTCATTAACACTAAATACATTCCTCCACCCATACTGCTCACTGATTGGTCCAGAGTAGGGTGGGGACTGGGTGATATCAGCCTGTAATCCCCTGGTCACTTTCCTGAGCTGTGTTCCCCATCCTGTATTCCTGTATTTCTCTCCGATAATCTTCCTTCTCTGTGCTGCAGACACAATTTATGCATCTAGACTGGATTTATGGAGATTCTGGGGATCAGCTGGCAGCAAAAGGTTGATTTTCACCACAGGCGATTCTAGACCTAGGCACCTGGGGTATGTGATTTGGGACTTCTACCCCATGCCCAGGTCTAGCATGATTTCTTACAGGACAATCCCCCCAGGATTACTTGCTCTGTTGTCTGCTGGCTGTGCCGGGTGGAGGGATATGTCTGTATAGTCTCAGACCCAAGTCACTGAGTGCAGTCTCAGGAGATGGGAGGCAGCGGTGTGGGACCTCTGCAACTTGTCTCATGGAAACATTTCATCTTCCACTGACTACTGAATACCAATATTATGAGTCCTGACCCTTACACTGTATAATTTATATTGTACATTACATACTCCTGACCCCTGCACTATATACTCTATGTTGTACATTACATCATCCTGATACTATATAGTCCTATCTGTTGTATCTTATACAATATGTTGTACATTACATAGTCCTGACTTCTGCTCTCTCCCCTCTACCCACTGCTATATATACACATAATATGGATTCTCTTTTACACCCATTTCCTATCAGCTGGACATTTTATATCTGATGATCTGATTGGAGCACAGCAGGAACCAATCTGCTCATGTCTAGTAATAATCTTTGTATTTGTATTTTAGTAGATGGACGGGAGATGAGGAAAACCTCAGAGGATTGTCTCACTTTGTCTCCAGACTGTAAAGTAGAAGATGAGGACATTACACAGTATAGTCCAGGAGAAAACCCGACTACCTCAAATGTCCATCCGGCACCACACAGTGTAGATGGACCATCGTATTCCTCTTATCCTGAGGAACCTCAGACTGTGAGGGACGGTGCCGTCCTTCCAACAGAGAAGAGCTTTTCCTGTACTGAGTGTGGGAAGTGTTTCCCTTCTAAATCCCATCTTATTGTGCATATGAGATCTCACACAGGGGAGAAGCCGTATTCCTGTCCTGAGTGCGGGAAATGTTTTTCACAGAAGTCCTGTCTTTCCACACATCAGAGATCTCACACGGGGGAGAAGCCGTTTTCCTGTTCTGAGTGCGGGAAATGTTTTTCAGTGAAGTACAGTCTTTCCACACATCAGAGATCTCACACGGGAGAGAAGCCGTATTCCTGTCCTGAGTGTGGGAAATGTTTTTTACAGAAGTCCCATCTTTCCACACATCAGAGATCTCACACCGGGGAGAAGCCGTATTCCTGTCCTGAGTGTGGGAAATGTTTTTCAAATAAGTCCAGTCTTTCCACACATCAGAGATCTCACACAGGAGAGAAGCCGTATTCCTGTTCTGAGTGCGGGAAATGTTTTTCAATGAAGTCCGATCTTTACACACATCAGAGATCTCACACAGGAGAGAAGCCGTATTCCTGTCCTGAGTGCGGGAAATGTTTCCATTCTAAATCCCAACTTAATGTGCATAAAAGATCTCACACAGGAGAGAAGCCGTATTCCTGTCCTGAGTGCGGGAAATGTTTTTCACAGAAGTCCCATCTTTCCACACATCAGAGATCTCACACCGGGGAGAAGCCGTATTCTTGTCCTGAGTGCGGGAAATGTTTTTCAGTGAAGTCCAGTCTTTCCAAACATCAGAGATCTCACACGGAGGAGAAGCCGTATTCCTGTACTGAGTGAGGGAATTGTTCCTCACTGAAGTCCTGTCTTCCTGTACATCAGGGATCCCACACAACCCTCGAGGTGTATTAGTGCCTTGAGTGTGGGAAATGTCTTCTATATGAATGTTGCTGGACATCACAGCTCTCATGTGGGGAAGAAGCACACCCTGATATACACCTCAGATATACTCCATGGCTGATCTTCATCATGGAAGAAACAGTTGATAAGGAGATCAGAGATCACCAAAGACATGGATGAAGTGTTGTACCGTGTTGCCATTGATAGCAGGAGAAAAATTAAAATGGAGTCATTACCTTTCATTGGCTGAGTACATTTTGTGGTGGAAGATTTCACAAACACTTAGAGGTCTATTAAAAAAAAAAAAAAAAAATAGTTGAATGAATGTGACCGGCATTCACCCGGCTGTGATGAATATTTGATGTATTTTATTTCATATACTGATTTCCGTGGCTCCATCTAGTGGCCATAATGTGGTATTGTGCTATTTTTATTGAAGTATTTCAGGAAAAATACCCCATTATGGTCACTAGATGGCGCTGATGGTCATAGGAAATCACTGAGGTAAATTCTGGCTAGTAGAGCCCTTAATTTTCATTTGTCAGGCATGGTTTGATTGTAATATGTGAGATTGGACTCAGCACTTGTGAGTTAAGTAGACACTGAAGGATAAAAGTGCAATGGACCGCATTGGTAACCAGCCTCTGATGAAGACGACAGAGATGGGTGAAAGCGGTCAGGCCAGCGCGGCCCATCTCTGGACTACATGCCTTTGACCCATATATGGTTCTACACACTTTACAAGACTGCTGTTTTCACAGACAAGGGAGGCCCTTCCCCCGGGACCCTGGAGCTGTGGACTTGATGACAAGCTGATAAGTACAGTATAAATACATTTACCATTCTTTGGAAAGGACTATTACTTTCTGGAAAGGATCACCTCTTCACATTGCTCTTTCATTTGGGGTTTGAGAGCGAGTCCTCATAGGGACTCTGATTGGTAGAGTGAGAGGGAGGCCAAGGAGGACCACGTTCTTCTGGTTATAGTGAGCCCCACATCACTTTATTGGACCCCCATATTCATTACTATTCCACTTGTACATCTCCTCCTGACCTCTGGTACCCAGCAACGCCCCCCCTATTTCTTTACACCTACCTTCCACATCAATACAATCATCTACTTGTCCACCTTTTTCCAATGCAGGTCGGGAGAACCAATCATATCATCTCATAGCTTCCACTTTGTGGTCTGACTTTATCCATCCTCCCTTTTTCAATATCAGTTCAACACTTGGGTCACTCTTCAGAGGTCGCTTAGACCTGGGGATATTATCCCAGCTGTATTACAGCATTTTTACAACTCCGGCAACTTGGGTGGAATTGCACCCCCTGTCCAGAGATGTCCTTTTGTTTTTATAGCTTTAATGCTAATGTATGCATGATGTTTTTTATGTCTTTCTTATCTTTGACACCAATAAATCTTTTTTGCTAATCATGTTTGTATGGTGAGTGAAGTTCCATAGATATGTGCTACCACAGGCTTGGCTGAGCTATTACAGGTTTTTATTTCAAGTTTGCCATTTAATCTTCATACCGTGAGCTCCCATCCTCTCCTTTTCCTCTTTTTTCATTTTCTCATTTTTACTCTAACGTTTTTGAGGTTATTCAATCCCCATATATTAGTATTGTTTCACCTTTTTTGACATACTAATTAGGTAGGCGGCACGCTGAGGGTGCGGCGTATATTTTTAGTGTATCATAAAAGTTATTTAAACAAACACTATTAAACCAGCCATTGATTTAAAATGGGAAATACTGCATTTGGCCTTTAGATGGCGCTAAGTATCAAAGAATTAGCACCATCTAATAGTAAATAGAGTATTTTCCATTTTCAATCAATGGAAACCATTCAAACAGCTCAGCAAAAAGTCTCTCAACGTTTGTTCTCCCATCCCATTCACACAGAAGGAATGTACATGAACTTTCCATGGAGGAATTGCTATGCAAATGTTTTATGAATAGACCCCTATGTCACATTATTGATGATGTCAATCAGTAAAAAAATACAATAAATGGAAGTTTAAAGCACACAAATACAATGCTTTGCCAATTTTTGGGTAAAATATAAAGATGAGGTTGTGCTCAGTGAATAGATAACCAACGTTTGGTGTGCCGTTGAAATGAAGAATAACTTTGGTACTCAAAAACAGCCCATAGATGACACTTTAACCCAGGGGTCCGAAAAAAAAAGAGGTGGGGACTTGGACTTTATAGGCACGATACAGACAGGTGTTTATATAGAAAAATGTTTTATTATTAAAAATAATTTTTACATGAATAAAGATGCATATTAAAATCAGATTAGCTTGCCAACATATGTTCAAATATTCAAATAACCGCAAATAGCATCAAGATGAATATAGCCTTATGGATAGAAGAGAGACACAACTATCATAGTTGAGTGACCAAGAGTGTTGAATTGTCCATCCACTAGGATCGATGCAATAAGGCGGTGATGTCATCAGAAAAGCACGACATACATACAGGCTCTACATGTTTCGCATACAATTACGCTTCGTCTGGAGCTGGATATAGGAAAGCTGGCTGCTAATAAAGTAAAAAAATACATAATGAATATACATACAGTACAGTTGTTTCTATTTTAAATTAGTATATAACATATATGTCTAATATTACACAATGAAATATATATATAATTGTGTCAAACTTGGGTATATATGTCTAGGGTGAATGCTGGCTGAAGTGGGCCGGGCATGACGAAAAGGACTGTTGCACACAGTGGGGGCGTGCGTAATAAAGTACATTACAGCAAAAATATATTAAGATATTAAATAGTGAGAATAAACTCACTATATAGTTATAAAGCATAGAAAAGATCGATAAGTAGTCCCCAATTTAAGGCAACGCAATGGTCCTTATCAACAGAGATGTGAAGACGCTGTCTATTCAATATATGAAACAGCCTGTATCCATATGGTGGGCCAGAAATGACCTAATTGGAACAACATAACATAATAGAGGAGCCCACCACTTCTGCAGCACCCGGACGTACCCCCCCCCCCCCCCCATTCACTGGCCAACCTGGAATTCAGGTGGAAACAGTTGATTTTACGTCACTTGATTTTTATTTGCTGTTTTTCACCGAAGATCTCTATAGCTCTATTGTGGACCAAAGCAATTTGTACACTTGTCAACACATTGCCACTATTCCCCAGTCCTCCCTTTTACGGTCTCTGAATTTAAGACCTTCCTGGACCTATCCCTCCTCATGGGCATAACTAAAAAGAGTGAGTTGTGGTCATATTGGTCCATATGCCCATGATCTCTGCTTCCATGGCCAGGGCACGATATGAGCAGATTTTGCGGTTCATGCACTTCAATGATAATTAACTGTCGTCCTCGTGGGGACCATGCATGTGATCGGCTCTACAAAATTCGGCCCCTCGTAAACCAGTTCAACCAACGTTTTGCAGACTGGTTTACTCCCTATCAAGTTGTCTGCGTTGATGAGTCCCTGATTAAGTTTTCTGGCCGCTTGTCATTCAAACAGTACCTTCCCAGCAAGCTTGCCAGATACGGGGTCAAGATGTATAAGCTCTGTGACAGGGCCACAGGCTATACCTGTAGTTTTATGGTTTACGAGGGAAAAGATAGTCACGTAGAGCCGACAAACTGCACTGACTAAATAGGAAGCGCTGGCAAGATTGTGTGGGACTTGGTGTCACCCCTTTTCGGAAAGGGGTACCACTTGTACGTGGACAATTATTACACGAGTGTGCCACTATTTAGACATTTGTTTGATCATCAGTAGGGGTGAGCCCGGTGTTCGATTCGAACCCATGTTCGATTCGAACATCGTCCGTTCGACGAAACCAGAACTCTGTGGGCCGTTCGCATCAAATTTAGTGTGATACGAATGGCCCACAATGCACTGCGCCAGTCGCAGTGCATTGCTGGCTAATGATTGGCCAAGCATGCACTGTGACCCCGCATGCTTGGCCAATCACAGCGCCGGCAGCGAGGAGAGCCATAATTGGCCACAGGCAGGATGCCTGTGGCCAATTATAGCTCAGGGGGTTTAGTACACGCCCCACACTATATAAGGCTGCCATTGCGGCGGCCTTGTGTAATGTGTTGCGGCGGTCAGGGAGAGAGCTAGATAGGCAGGGACAGTGTGAGATATACTCAGGCTTCTGCAGGAGTTAGTGTGCCTTCTGTGCCTCCAGCACAGCCCAGTATACACCTGTATCTACCCATATTAGCTGGTGCTCTCTGATACAGCCATCTGCATGAGTTAGTGTGTCTTCTGTGCCTCCAGCACAATATACACCTGTATCTACCCATATTAGCTGGTGTTCTCTGATACAGCCATCTGTAGGAGTTAGTGTGTCTTCTGTGCCTCCAGCACAATATACACCTGTATCTACCCATATTAGCTGGTGTTCTCTGATACAGCCATCTGTAGGAGTTAGTGTGTCTTCTGTGCCTCCAGCACAGCCCAGTATACACCTGTATCTACCCATATTAGCTGGTGCTCTCTGATACAGCCATCTGCAGGAGTTAGTGTGTCTTCTGTGCCTCCAGCACAATATACACCTGCATCTACCCATATTCGCTGGTGTTTTCTGATACAGCCATCTGTAGGAGTTATGCCACGTACACACGGTCGGAATTCTCATCGGAAAAAGCTCTGATGGTTTTCCCGTCAGAATTCCGTCGGAATTTCGCTCAAACTGTCTTGCCTACACACGGTCGCACCAAATTCCGACGGTCAATAACACCACGCCTTAAAAAACGCTTCTTAGCATGCGTCGAATTGTTTCCGAGCATGCGTCGGAATTTTGCGTGTCGGAATTGCATACACATGATCGGAAAATCCGATAGAAAGGTTTTCCGTCGGAAAAATTAAGAACAGGTTCTCAATCCAAAGTCCGTCCGAAATTCCGACAGGAAAAGACCGATGGGCATACACACGGTCGGAAAATCTGATGAAAAGCTCCCATCGGACTGTTTCCTTCGGAAATTCCGACGCGCATTAGTGTGTCTTCTGTGCCTCCAGCACAGCCCAGTATACACCTGTATCTACCCATATTAGCTGGTGTTCTCTGATACAGCCATCTGCAGGAGTTAGTGTGTGTTCTGTGCCTCCAGCACAGCCCAGTATACACCTGAATCTACCCATATTAGCTGGTGTTCTCTGATACAGCCATCTGCAGGAGTTAGTGTGTCTTCTGTGCCTCCAGCACAGCCCAGTATACACCTATATCTACCCATATTAGCTGGTGTTCTCTGATACAGCCATTACAATGTCTGGAAGGCCAACAAGGAGAGGCAGACAGTCACAGGGCAAGCAGGCTCACGCTACTGCCTTCCTCTAGAGCCTGCTTGCCCTCTTTTATTGTGTGCCTTCCAGACATTGTAATGGCCTCCAGCACAATATACACTACCCAATTGCTAGTTTTCCCATCTCCCTGCAGGCCATTACAATGTCTGGAATGCCAACAAGGAGAGGCAGACAGTCACGAGGCAATAAAAGAGGGCAAGCAGGCTCTGTGTCTAGAGACAACAGTGCTGGTCGTGGACGCGGTGCATCGTCATCAGCACGTGGCCATGGGACATGCGTGTCCTTATTTTCGGCAGCTGGACGTGTTGAGCCGCATCATGCCGAAGACTTGGTAGAGTGGATGACCAAGCCCTCCTGATCCTCCTCATCCTCTCTCACCCAGGCTCAGGGTACTGGCAAAGCAGCTGCCAATACGTCCTCTTCCCTTGTCTCAATGTCATCAGTCACTCCTTCTCTAGACCCACCATGTCCTCCTGAGGAGTTCCCCGAACTGTTTGACACAGTGTTGGGTACATGCTCCAGGAGGATGTCCAGCGTTTTGAAGGCTCTGATGATGATACCCAGCTAGAGGAAGGCAGTAGCGTGAGCGCAGAGAGAGGGGATGCCCAAGGACAGCAATTTGGCAGTCATGTTCCACCAGCTGCAGCATACTGCCAGGTTTGCTCCAGTGGTGAAGAGGGAGGGGATGATGAGGTCACTGACTCCACGTGGGTGCCTGATAGGAGAGAGGAGGAGGAGGCACATCTCCAACGAGGCTTAAGGGCAACACACCGACTGAATCACAGCGCAGAGCTCTGTCTGTGCAGGGCGCTGCCTCTGCGCGTTATTACAAAAGTTCTTTGGTGTGGGCCTTTTTTGAGACCAGTGGATCAGATCACACCGCTGCTATTTGCAACATATGTCTCAAGCGTATCTCGTGTGGCCAAAACATCAGCCGCTTGGGCACCACAAGCGTGACCAGACATATGTTGACCTGCCATGCAGCTCGTTGGCAAGTGTATCTTAAAGACCCACACCAAAGAACAAAGTGGACCTCTCCTTGCTCCTCATCAGCTGGGATTTCCAACCCCACTATACCTTCAGTCCTCTCTGAAAGCTGCACTGAGAAGAATGAAGGTGTAGTATTAGGTGTGTCACAGCCAAGTACTTGCGGGCACTCTGCTAGCAGTACACCGATGTCCGATTGTAGCAGACAAATTTCCCTGCCCCAGCTGCTGGACCGTCGAAAGAAGTTCACTCCCAGCCATCCACATGCCCAGCGGTTGAATGCTAGCTTGGCTAAATTTCTAGCATTTCAACTGCTGCCTTTTCAGTTGGTAGACTCGGCCCCCTTCCGTGAATTTGTGCAGTTCCTCAGTGGCAGGTTCCCAATCGCCACTTTTTCTCACGGAAGGCGATTCCGGCTCTCTACCGGCATGTAAAAGGCAATGTCCATGCCTCGCTGGACAGGGCATCAGCGGTAAGGTGCATATTACCGCTGACTCATGGTCCAGCAGGCACAGACAGGGGCGTTACCTATCTTTCACGGCCCATTGGGTCACTCTTTTGGCAGCTGAGAAGGATGCAGGACAAGGTGCAGTAGTGTTGGAGGTTGTTCTGCCACCACGCCTCCAAAATGCTACTACGGTTGTGACACACCTCTCTCCTCCACCCCCTCATCTTCTTCCTCCATGGCCTCTTCCTGTGCTTTGTCCTTGGAACCAGCGGTGCTCCGTAGGCGTTCAAGGGGCTACACAAGTACGCAGGCAAAAAGATGCCATGCCGTGCTTGCGCTGGTGTGTTTGGGGGACAGGAACCACACTGGGGCAGAGGTTCTGTCAGCTCTGCAGGGGCAGGCCGAGAGGTGGTTGACGCCACACCAGCTTAAGTCAGGAATGGTGGTTTGCGACAATGCACCAACCTCCTCTCCGCCCTGCGACAGGGACAACTGACCCATGTGCCCTGTATGGCTCACGTCCTTAACCTGGTGGTGCAGCGGTTCTTTGGCAGGTACCCAGGCTTACAGGATGTCCTGAGGCAGGCCAGGAAAGTCTGTGTGCATTTCCGCCGATCATATAATGCCAGTGCTCGGCTGGCTGAGCTGCAAAAGGAGTTGAACCTGCCCAAGAACCGCCTTATATGTGACATGCCCACCAGGTGGAACTCAACGTTGGCCATGCTGCAGCAACTGCACACGCAGCAGAGGGCCATCAATGAGTACCTGTGCGACTACGGCACCAGGATAGGGTCAGGGGAGCTCGGATTTTTTTCAGCATGATCAGGGATGCATGCACTGTCCTGTCACCATTTGAGGAGACCACGAGGATGGTGAGCAGTGACAGTGCATGCATCAGTGACACTGTACCTCTTGTCCACCTGTTGGAGCATACGCTGCGTGGGATAATGGACAGGGCACTTGAGGCAGAACAGAGGCAGGAAGAGGAGGACTTCCTTGCCTCTCAAGGCCCCCTTTATCCAGACAGTGTTCCTTCTCTCCCACCCATCACACAGGAAGAGGAGGAGGAGGATTGTGTCAGCGTGGAGGTGGAGCCTGGCACTCAGCATCAGCAGCAACAGTCTTTTAGGGATGATTTACAGTCCCAAGAAACCGGTGGACTTGTACGTGGCTGGGAGGAGGTGGCTGCGGATCATGTCGTCCTTAGTGACCCAGAAGACTCCGGACCGAATGCCTCAGCTAACCTACGTTGCATGGCCTCCCTGATCCTGCAAAGCCTGCGGAAGGATCCTCGTATTCTTCGGATCAAGGAGAGGGACCATTACTGGCTGGCCACTCTCCTTGATTCACGGTACAAGGGTAAGGTTTCGGACCTTATCTTGCCGTCGCAGAGGATGAGACATCTCTGGAAAGCCTTGCAGAAAGGTCTGTGCAACGCGTTCCCAGAGACTGGGAGGTTACAAACTCCTGGTCCTGGACGACGAGTTGCTGAGGCTTTGGTCAGTAGCAGAAGGAGCGGTGGGGAATGTGGCAGTCTGACCGATGCGTTCAGACAATTTTTTAGTCCGCAGCCCCAAGGTATGATGGTTCCAGCAACCATCGCCAGCGTCTGATATACATGGTGCAGGAATACCTAGGGGCAAGGTCAGACTTAGACACCTTTCCCACCGAAAATCCTCTGGCTTACTGGGTCTTGAGGATGGATCACTGGCCAGAGCTTGCACAGTATGCAATTGAGCCTGTCTGCCTGACCTGTCCTGCATCCAGCGTTCTTTCGGAACGCACATTCAGTGCTGCTGGAGGCTTTGTTACCGATCACAGGGTGCGCCTGTCCACCGACTCGGTTGATCAACTGACCTTCATAAAGATGAATCAGTCTTGGATCACCACCAGCTACCAGGCACCTGAAGCTGATATAACAGAATAATTTATTTTGAAATGTCACATCCCTTCAAGAGTGCCTATGCTGATGCTGAGTGACTGTCCTGTTATGTTGACTGACTATCCTCTTCCTCCTCAATGATCCTGATGATAGCTTGGAAGAACATTTTTGTTTCTGGTTGCCACCAACAGTGGCTAAGGCCCAATTTTTCAGCCCCTGTTTAACAGGGGCCTGTAATTACAATTTTGTATGCAATGCTTTGCAACAGGTCTCATTGCTGTGCTCCAAGTACAGTATCTGTGAGGGGTTGCAGTGTTGTGGCACCTGCACCAGTGGCTAAGGCCCAATTTTTCAGGCCCTGTTTAACAGGGGCATGTAATTACAATTTTTTATGCAATGCTTTGCAACAGGTCTCATTGCTGTGCTCCAAGTACAGTATCTGTGAGGGGTTGCAGTGTTGTGGCACCAGCACCAGTGCCTAAGGCCCAATTTTTCAGCCCCTGTTTAACAGGGGGCATGTAATTACAATTTTTTATGCAATGCTTTGCAACAGGTCTCATTGCTGTGCTCCAGGTACAGTATCTGTGAGGGGTTGCAGTGTTGTGGCATCAGCGCCTAAGGCCCAATTTTTCTGCCCCTGTTTAACAGGGGCATGTAATTACAAATCTTGATCTACTAATTCACAGCAGGGCCCATTCCTGCGCCCACCAAGAGTAACTGTGAGGGCTTACAGTGTTGTGGCAACACCACCACACCACCACCAAAGGCCCAATTTGTCTGCCCCTGTTTAACAATGGCATGTAATTACAATTCCTGATATAATAGTTCACAGCAGGGCGTTCCAGCGCCCACCACAAGTAACTATGAGGGCTTACAGTGTTGTGGCAACACCAACATCTAATGGGGCAAATTTCTGCACAGTATATACGGCAGGCCCCTACTTTCAAACATCCAACTTACAAACTACTCCTACTTGCAAACCGAAGGAGAAAACAGGAAGTGAGAGGAAATCTACCCCTAGGAATGGAAATTCTATCCTGTTAGATTTAATTTGGGAAAAAGGTGTCTCCTCTCTACTGATGCTTTATCACCAATCCTTGTTTCAATAAAAACCTCACTTTTCCAAAAACATTTGTCTTTGGGACGGAAAGTAAGGTGAAATGTTCTGAATAGGTGCACAAACAGCAAAACAAATGTTACAGGGGTGATAACCTTTCCCTATGTTCTCCAAAAAACTTAAAAATAGATTTTTTGGCTGTAGCTACACTTAAAAATGTACCTGTTCAAAATTACAAACAGATTCTACTTAAGAACAAACCTACAGTCCCTGTCTTGTTTTCACCGTCTGGATACTGCTGTTCAGAGTATATAGGGTTTTAGGTATAGGGTTTTATTTTGGGTGCGGGGTTCCCCTTAATATCCATACAAGACCCAAAGGGGCTGGTAATGGGCTGGGGTGGGGAGGGTGATGGGGTAGCCATGCCATTTTTATCAAAGATTTTCATCCATATTGCCAGGACAAGACATGACATTAAAGCCGCAAGCAGTTTTAAATGGCTTTTTTTCCTTTACAAATTAAATTTTGTGCAGGGACAGTTCTAAACACGGGAAACACATGCCACTTCACAGGCATACTTTAGACACCCCCCAGGTACGATATTTAAAGGAATATTTCACTTTTTTTTCACGTTGTGCATCATTAAAATTACTGCTCCAGAAAAAATGTCCTTTTTAAAACTTCTTTTTGCATTGATACATGTTCCCTGGGGCGGGACCCGGGTCCCCAAACCTTTTTTAGGACAATAACATGATTATTGGCCATTATAATTAGCACTTTAAATTTTGAACGTTCGCGTCCATTGTAACTAATAGGGTTCTAACGTTCGCGCAAACTTTCGGTCCGTTTGCAGGTTCTGGTGCGAACCGAACCAGGGGGTGTTCGGCTCATCCCTATCTCTAGTAGATGATTGGTTCTTCCTGTCACTGTAACTGTCTTCCCGTATAATGTACAGGCAGACAGGTTACACGGACATCACAACATCATGGCTGCAATACTTTCCAGGCTCCTAAAAAATTGCGAATTAAAATTTCTTTACTTGCAGAAAATGTGCATTTATAATTTTTTATAAAAGGTGAACTTTTCCTTTAATGAAGAGGACACCTGAGCATGATTTGTCTGCTCAGCATGCGCTTGTATTGAGCACCCAAGAAATAAAATTCCCCCGACATTCCTAAAAGCACCTCAGATTTATATACAGTTTTGGTTAAAATCATGTTTTATTTTACCAGAACAAGTAGATTGTCTTAAGCAACGAGGAGATTGGGACCCCAATAAATCCCTTAAACAACTAGTTTTGTTTTTAATTTTTTATTTTATCCAATTTAATTAGTTTTGTTTTTAATTTCTACACCCCTGGAACTGTTTTTTCCATGATGGAGATCAGCCATGGAGTATATCTGAGGTGTATATCAGGGTGTGCTTCTTCCCCACATGAGAGATCTGATGTCCAGCAACATTCATATAGAAGACATTTCCCACACTCAAGACACTAATACACCTCGAGGGTTGTGTGGGGTCCCTGATGTACAGGAAGACAGGACTTCAGTGAGGAACAATTCCCTCACTCAGGACAGGAATATGGATTCTTCCCGGTGTGAGATCTCTGATGTCTGTAAAGATTGGACTTTTGTGAAAAACATTTCCCACACTCAGGACAGGAATACGGCTTCTCCCTCATGTGAGATCTCTGATGTGTGAAAAGATAGGACTTTCGTGAAAATCATTTCCCACACTCAGGACAAGAATACGGCTTCTCCCCCGTGTGAGATCTCTGATGTGTGTCAAGACTGGACTTGTCTGAAAAACATTTCCCACACACAGGGCAGGAATAAGGCTTCTCCCCCGTGTGAGATCTCTGATGTGTAAAAAGATTGGACTTCTGTGAAAAACATTTCCCACACTCAGGACAAGAATACGGCTTTTCTCCTGTGTGAGATCTCTGATGTGTGTATAAATAGGACTTTTGTGAAAAACATTTCCCACACTCAGTACAGGAATACAGCTTTTCCCCCGTGTGAGATCTCTGATGTGTGGAAAGATTGGACTTTCGTGAAAAACATTTCCCACACTCAGGACAGGAAAACGGCTTACCCCCTGTGTGAGATCTCTGATGTGTGTAAAGATTGGACTTCTGTGAAAAACATTTCCAACACTCAGGACAGGAATACGGCTTCTCCCCCGTGTGAGATCTCTGATGTGTGTAAAGACCGGACTTGTCTGAAAAACATTTCCCACACACAGGGCAGGAATACAGCTTCTCTCCTGTATGAGATCCTTTATGCCTATTAAGATGGTATTTAGAATGGAAACACTTCCCGCACTCAGTACAAGAAAACCTTTGATCTGTTGTAAGGGCGACACCATCTCTCATAGTCTGAGGTTCCTCAGGATAAGAAGAATACGATGGTCCATCTACACTGTGTGGTGCCGGATGGACATATGAGGTAGTCGGGTTTTCTCCTGGACTATACTGTGTGATGTCCTCATCTTCTACTTTACAGTCTGGAGACAAAGTGAGACAATCCTCTGAGGTTTTCCTCATCTCCCGTCCATCTACTAAAATAGAAATAAAAAGATTATTACTAGACATGAGCTGATTGGTTCCCCTAAACCAGGACTCAGCCCACATCAGACAGCTTTGTCTCTGAGGATCTTACAATTCCCCCCTAAAGGTAACTAGTAAATAGGTCCTCTGTAGGGCGGCAACTAATGATTATTTTCAGAATTGATTAGATGGCCGATTATTGTTTTGATTAATCGACTAATTGGATAAAAACCTCAAAAAAAGGTAGGTGTATAATTTAGTTAATATTCTTGAATATCTATAAACAGCAGTAAATATAAATATCCAGATATATAGTTGGATATTTATTCCACTCTGAGAATAACAGACAGATAGATGTTTATTAGAGGGAGAATCTGCTACATATCAGAGATCAACATTATTAAAATGTAAAAAAGAGGTAAAACGCTATTTTGCAGATGATCAGATAGGAGTGTAATATATGATGGATGACAGACTCCCTTGTCATAGACAGGTAGGTGGGTACAAGCTCCCTGCACCTGATGTCACTTATGCTGGCCGTACACAAACAAATTTTTCTTTCAAAAAACATTCATCCAATTTTCTAACCATTAGTGGGGTCAAATTGGCGTTCATTTCCCACCACAGTGATTGGAAAATTCCAAGGAGCAGAACAGAAAAATTTTCTCCATCGAACAAATTTTTACATTGTGTATGTGGTTTTTGCTCAGAAGTTACATTCATTTTATAATTGAATGTTAAAAGCAAGTAAAATTTTCGAACTACACTCTTCTATTCATCAAATGTACAAATAATTTTCATACAAATATTTGTGTAAATATTCTCATCCAAAAATTGATCTGTGTATTTAGTAGCTGAGGACATGATACAAGAGATGGTTAGAGACTGCAGACATGATACAAGAGATGGTTAGAGACTGCAGACATGATACAAGAGATGGTTAGAGACGGAGGACATTATACAAGGGATGGTTAGAGACTGAGGACATGATACAAGAGATGGTTAGAGACTGAGGACATGATACAAGAGATGGTTATATATAAATGGTGGTTGTATATAAAAATATAAATATTTTTTTTAAAAACTGTCATTTTCGTTATCGGTATTCGGCCTAATGCATCCTTCATTTTTGGTTTTGGTACCAAAATTTTCATTTGGTGAACCCTTATTTACCTCCTCCATGTAATGAATGGTTTTACACAGAGCAGCTCTGATTCTCCTCTTCTGGTACCCCCCCCCCCTCCCCGGGACTTCTGGCTCCTCCTGCCTTCAGAGTTCCCCTATAGGAAGCCACAAAATATAGTATAGAGTTCCCCTATAGTAAGCTACAAAGTATAGTATAGAGTTCCCCCATAGGAAGCCACAAAGTATAGTATATAGTTCCCCTATAGGAAGCCACAAAGTATAGTATAGTGTGCACCCATAGGAAGGTACAAAGTATAGTATAGAGTTCCCCTATAGGAAGCTACAATGTATAGTATAGAGTAACCCTATAGGAAGGTACAACGCATAGTATAGAGATCTCCTATAGGAAGCTACAAAATATAGTATAGAGTTCCCCTATAGAAAGGCACAAAAAAACTTCTGCCTTTAGAATCACTTGCTTCCTTCTCTTGCCCAAGACTACATGTGCCATGAGGCATTGCTCCTCACACATTCAAGTTCTCGGGCATTTACTGACATGTATGGAGCTTTATTTTCTGATGTGTAAAGAAATAATGCATTCTCTATGCAGGCCAATAAATTGCTTGACCAACTAATCGATTATGAAAATAGTTGACAACTATTTTCATAATTGATTAGTTCTTTCAGCCCCACATCTCTGAATCTCCTACCAGTTATTTTTTTTATTCATGGACCTTAGTCAGAGAGTGAGGAAACAACGAGAGCTGTCTTTTATAGGAGTGACAGTGATGAGGGGATTGTAGGACGAGTGTCCCTACCCCATCTATCACTCATTGCCATCTACCCAACACAAAAAGTCCTGCACTTCCTTATTTAGTCCATGATTTAGTCATGAAAAACAGCAGGGCTGAGCCCCACCAGAGGCCAGAGATTGAGGATGGGGGAGAACAACCAAGATGAAGACTGGACTGATCCTGAAGGCCACCATTATTGGGTTACTGACTCCTCCCCCATTATCACTTTCTGTTTAAGGTTCCAAAGTTTGAGGATGTTATCACATTATTATCAACATGGAAAAATCTGTGCTCAAATCATCAGTTATAAAATGTCCAGCTGAAAGAAAATGGGTGTAAAAGAAGTCAGGACTATGTAATGTACAACTTACTATAAAATCCTAGCTGTTGTATCTTATATAATATCAGAATAATGTAATGTACAACAGAGTATATAGTGCAGGGGTCAGGAGCAAGTAATGTACATCATAGAGTATATAGTGCAGGGGTCAAGAGTATGTAATGTGCAAAATAAATTATACAGTGTAAGGGTCAGGACTCATGATATTGGTATTCAGTAATCAGTGGAAGATTAAAAGTTTACATGAGACAGGTTGCAGAGGCCCCACACCACTGCCTCCCATCTCCTGAGACTGCACTCAGTAACTTGGGTCTGAGATTATACAGACATATCCCTCCACCCGGCAGGGACTAGTAATCCTGGGAGATATGTTCTGTCAGACATCTTGCCATACCCGGGTATGGGGCAGAAGACCCAAACCACATACCCCAGGTGCCTATATCTAGTAACATCTATGGTGAAAATGAACATTTTGCTGCCAGCTAAACCCCAGAATCTCCATAAATCCAGTCTAGATACATAAATTGTGTCTGCAACACAGAGAAGGAAGATTATCTGAGAAAAATACAGGAAAACAGGATGGGGAACACAGCTCAGGAAAGTGACCAGGGCATTACAGGCTGATCTCACCCAGTCCCCGCCCTACTGTGGACCAATCAGTGAGCAGTATGGGTGGAGGAATGTATTTAGTGTTAATGACCCACCTGTGCTGATCTCTGTAGGAGTGTCCTCCTCTGTAAATGTCCCCGTTATTCCATCCTCCTCCATAGACTGCTGATCTCTGTAGGAGTGTCCTCCTCTGTAAATGTCCCCGTTATTCCATCATCCCTCACATACCTCACATACCTCTCTTCTTCTGCTTTAACCTCAAATTCTATATCGATTGGATCTCCACTCTAAACCAAGAAAATGAGAGAGAATATCATCTCATTGGTGTTGATTTACTAAAGGCAAATCCACTAAACACTACAAGTGCACATGGAAGTGCAGTCGCTGTAGATCTGAGGGGAAGATCTGAAATGAGGGGAAACTCTGCTGATTTCTATCATCCAATCATATGCAAGCAAAAATGCTGTTTTTTAATTTTCCTTCTATGTTCCCCTCAGATCTACCGCGACCGCACTTCCAAGTGCACAGTGGATTTGCCTTTAGTAAATAAGCCCCCGTCTCCTCAAGTTCATGTTCTAGATGATCCATCCCACCAACCTTGTAACAGTGAGGGATGGTGGGATCTTCCTGTGTGAAATCCCAGGAATACAGAGGATGGGGACATCTTTCTGGTGGGTTCCATGTATTAGGTGGCTCCATCATATCCTTGTGTCCTTCTGAAAACTCATCCTCCTCTTTAACATCATAATTATCATACCCGAGTTTTCCACTCTGAATATATAATAAAACATTCATTGTAACAATCATGCTGTGTACAAATCAGAACTACCAATAATTGTCAATAATCTATCTGATGATGGTGAGGGATGGTGTGATCTTCCTGTGTGGAATGCCGGGAATACAGAGGACGAGGACATCTCTCTGGTGGGTTTCTGTAGCTGGATGACTCCACCATGGTGTCTTGGTACAGATCTTTGTGTTCTTTTGGAAAATCTGACTCTTCCATCACCCGATCCTCATCATCCCCCTCTTTTATCTCTTCTTTAACCTCAACTTTAAACTCTCTCAGGTTTCCACTCTTAATATAGAATGAAATGACATCAATTATAACAATGTAGATAATGTACAGATCCTAATGATACTATCAGTGATTGTTCCTCATCTACCTGATAATGGTGAGGGATGGTGTGACCTTCCTGTGTAGAATCCCGGGAATACAGAGGATGGGGACTTCTCTCTGGTGGGTTCCTATTACTGGATCCATCTGTAGGAAACACACACACTGACTGAATACATTGTTTCTATGTGTTTATCAGATGATGGGGGATCTAGGTGGACCCTCCGTACTGCTCTCTCCTTTACAATAAAGTCTCTTCTTACCCGGTGATGTGAGGGGCCGATGATTGTCCATCATGACATCCTTGTAGAAATCCTTGTGCCCTTCTAAATACTCCCACTCCTCCATGGAGAAATAGACAGTGACATCCTGACACCTTATAGGAACCTGACACACACAATGATACAGTCACCATCCAGACACATCCCTTGTCTGTTACTGGATAATGTCCCAGAATTCCCAGCACCGCTCACCTCTCCTGTCAGCAGCTCCATCATCTTCTTGGTGACTTCTAGAATTTTCTGCATGTTGTGTCTCTCAGGTTTTAGGGAGTCACATGGAGGCACTGTGATGGTCATATGATCACCAGACTTCACAAGAGGAAATCTCTGTTTTGGAGAACAAATAGGAATATCATGTTAGAATCCAAGAATCCTCCTTACCTCTCCGGTCAGGTCTGTGTTTTATTAACCGCTTGCCGCCTGCCGCATGTACATTTATGTCGGCAGAATGGCACGGCTGCGCAAATAGGCATACCTGTACTTTGCTTTGACCCTGCCGCTAGCTCTGTGAGTGTGATCGCGATCGTGAAGAATGGGGAAATGCTAAACAAGCATTTCCCCGTTCTGCCTAGTGACGCTGTCACTGATCACAGCTTCCTGTAATTAGGAGCGGTGATCAGTGTGGTGTCACGCGTAGCCCCCCCCCCCCCCACAGTTAGAGCACATCCCTAGGACACACTTAAGCCCTGCAGCGCCCCCACCTGGTTAACCCCTTCACTGCCAATCACATTTACACAGTAATCAAAGCATTTTTAATCTCACTGATCGCTGTATAAATGTTAATGGTCCCAAAATAGCGCCAAAATTGTCCAATCTGCCTGCCATAATGTCGAAGTCACGATAAAAATAGCTGATCGCCGCCATTACTAGTAAAAAAAAAAAATATTAATAAAAATGCCATAAAACTATACCCTATTTTGTAGACGCTATAACTATTGCGCAAACCAATCAATATAAACGCTTATTGCAATTTTTTTTACCAAAAATATGTAGAATAATACGTATCGGCCTAAACTGAGGAAAAAAAATATATATATATATATATTTGGGGATATTTATTATAGCAAAAAGTAAAAAATATTGCTTTTATTTCAAAATTGTCACTCTTTTTTTGTTTATAGCACAAAAAATAAAAACCAGAGGTGATCAAATACCACGAAAATAAAGCTCTATTTGTGGGGAAAAAGGACTGTCAGTTTTGTTTGGGAGCCACGTCGCACGGCCGCGCAATTGTCAGTTAAATCGACGCAGTGCCGAATTTGCAAAAAGTGCTCTGGTCTTTGACCAGCCAAATGGTTCGGGGCTTAAGTGGTTAATAGAGATAAGAGTGATGTCATGTGACCTCCCAGAATCCTCCTCACCTCTCCGGTCAGGTCTGGTTTTATTAATAGAGATAAGAGTGATGTCATGTGACCTCCTAGAATCCTCCTCACCTCTCCGGTCAGCAGGTAGATGATCTCCAGGGTGAGGTTTAGTATCTTCTCAGTCATGTAACTCCGGTCCATCCTAATTGGTGCCATCATTTGATCTATACAGGTCTCCTTGTAGACGGATAACTTTGGGAAATGAAAGTAAGAATTATTTGGATGGTTTTGGTCACACAATAATAGGATATGGGTGTGGGGTGGGGTGGGGGGGAGAATAGGAGGGTTGCTGTACATTTAAGAACTACTGCCTTCATGCCCCTCTAAAAATGTGTTCTTTAAGAAGGTCATAAAATTAAGTGTAGGTGGGGTGGGAGGACCATCAGAGACCCCTATGAGCCCTAAAGCCACCTCTTACCTGAGAGACTTGCAGCCTGACTACCCTCTTAGAGGCCCCCACAGCCCTTCAGCCCCACTAACCTCTCAGAGTTGTTCAGCCCTATTACTTCCTAAGAGACCCCCAAAGTCCTTCATCTACACTTCCTCCTCAGGGGTCCTAGAGTCCTTCAGATGAAGTAAACCTTCAGAGGCTTGCAGAGTTCTTTAGTCCCACTACCTCCTCAGAGACCCTACTTTACTCTGAACAAGTGGCGGAACTACCATGGCCGCAAAAACCACACCTGCCACCAGGCACTGGCATTCTGCCACCACGGGGGAGGGCACCAAGACAGCAGGAAAGAGTCCTGAGATCAGTGGAGTCTTCCCGATGATCGCCAAGTAGGATTGCTGAGAACAGGGTGTGAAGTACATTCAGCCTTTGCAGAGCCCCCTTGCTGTCCCTGATCTGCCCCGGTGATCGGTGGATGTGAGCCCTGTGCATGCGATCGGAGGAGGTGAGCCCTGTGCATGCAATCAGAGGAGGTGAGCCCTGTGCGTGCGATCGGTGGAGGTGAAACTACCAGGTCGCAAAGGTCGTACTTGCGATAGGGCTCTGCTGTTCCACTATCATGGGTGGGCAAAGAGAGCAGGAAAGGGTCCCACTGCAGAAGTAAAGGGCAACAGAATCAGTGGAAAGGGCCCTAGGACCAGTGGAGCCCTTCATGGTTTCTAGTTACACCTCTGCTTAGAACCCTCAGTATTTTCCTCCCTTTGACACCAATGATGGATCATATTCTTCATGGAAGGCTGGGAAAGTTTTCTTCCTCCCAACCAGCAATGTAAGGGGCTCTATGCTCCATACTCCTGACCCCTGCATTCCATCATTGTGTTGGCTGCATATTATAATGATTACCCATTGGCTGCCTGTGTAGTGTAATAATTGCCCTTTGTAGGCCATGTATGGTCAGGATGGTCATTATCGTGTCTATTTATTGTCAGTGCTGTTTGTTTATAGGACCATATTACTAGAATGTATCTCCAAAATGAAGAGAATGTTCCGGCCCCATAAATAGGTGAATGTTCTGACCCTGAAGGGGTTAATCTACAAATAAATGCTTGGGCAGTGCTTGCACTATGGACAAAATATCTGAACCCACAACATGATAGTTCCAATAAAACTTTCTGATAACAAAGTGTCAGACAACTCCTGGGGTAACCTGGCAGCACTTACAACCCTGGCTGTAGATGATAGGTGTGCTGGGCTCTGTAGTCCCACAGAGTTCATGGTGCCTGTGAAGCAATAGATGCTTCTATAGCAGTAAATATGGAATACCGACATAAGGAGCAGAAGAGCCAATCCACTGCCAGAGTACTCCGGCAGATGGCGGGCCGGATACCCCTTAGATGTAAACAGAGAGGGCACCTCTCCTAACCTGGTGACATCCGATGTGTTTGGATTGGAAAACACCAATCATTGTCCAGGATGGCTATTGGCAGATGAAGAGGTTAAAATGCGCTCCTACCCCCACCTAGATTCCTTAACCATTTATAGCCCAGAATTACATCTTCTATATCATCATATATCACTAAACTCATACAAAACTTTATTTGTAACCATAAATAACTGGTAGAATTATATAAAAATGCATAAAACAGATGAATCAAAAGCAAACAGCTCAATATCAATATTCAGTCCAGCTGGAACAGTTGTATTCAGCTGAAAAATCCATTTTGATTCCCATCTGGATGTCTTTTTGATAAAATTCTCATCTTATCTCATCTCATTTGATAAAATCCAATACTTATCTCATCTCATCCCCCCAAAATCCAGTCCATTTCAGTGTCTCTGGAGAGGGCGCTGATCATTCCCGTGTAAAATCTTACAGAAATCTTCCCTAACCCCAAACTTTAATTATCATTTCATTCCCCCCACATACAATGTCTGGAACCGACATTTACTGACATCAATAACTCCCCTCGTGGTACAGACTAAGGATGAGCTCCAACATGTTCGCACAGCCCACGTGCAGAGCCCGCCAGTTAGTCGGCACTACGCTAATCACAGGCAGTGAGACATTGTCCTGATGTGCGGCTGCAGAGATCGGGAAATGTCTCACTGCCTGTGATTAGCGCAGTGCCGACTTCCTGGCGGGCTCTGCACGTGGGCTGTGCGAACACGCCGGAGCTCATCCTTAGTACAGACCAGAAATTCCCTCATTGTAATATACAGGGTTATTCTACATTTCCACACTATATATGTGTGTATCATCATCTGCTGGAGATAAAAGACATCACAGTGACTATGGAGGAAGAGGATGGACATGATGGGGGGTTTACTGGGTGTAAATAGAGGATAAGATCTTATTACCTCCTCTGCTGCCACTTCCAGCAATGTCTCCTTTCTACTTCTTCCCAACTCACCTCTCACCTGGAGCTTCCTGTGTGTACCTGACATCATTTCCTGTCTTCCATAGAGACTTCCTGTCTGTATGCCATAGACTCCCTGTTTGGGTAGAGGTGAGATCACCATCTTGTGGAGCTCAGAGGAACTGCAGCCCTGGGAAACATCTCGTAGTGTGAACACGGCCTTGTGCTGTGTGTATGTACTATATATACTTATAGATGGGGTCATCTCCACTCCCACCAAGGGGGATAGAAATATATTACTGCTCGGGGGGGGAGACATTTTGGCCCCTTTGATTTTGCAAAGTTTTTGGTTTCTGTCTCTGGCTTCCAGAGCTTTTACCTATAAGGGAAGGGGCCCTTTAACTCCCTGCACATGCTTCTCCCTGTCTCCACTCTGGATTCTCCACCCTCCCCCTTGTGCAGAGCCCGGGATCAGCTGTCCTGGTACCGTGAGTGAAGGGAGAGAATGGTTTCAGTAGTGTGGAGAACACAGGAAGTAGAAGTAGCAGTGACAACCCGCCCAGAGCTCCATCACAGACATCAGAACTGTGCAGGATTTCTTCCTCCTCTGTAACTGCGAGTCACTCCCCCCACAGTCCTCCTAGCTGGGGGTATTCTATTCTATCTATCTATATTCTATTACTGGAGAGGGAAGAGGGTAATTACTGTATTTGGGTCCCTTCTTATCACCCCCAGAGTCCTTCTAACTGGGGGTCTTCAATAACTGGAGGGGAATTCCTGTATTTGGGTCCCTTCTTATCACCCCCCACAATCCTCCTAGCTGGGGGTTTTCTATAACTGGATTGGGAAGAGGGGAATTTCTGTATTTGGGTCCCTTCTTATCACCCCCCCCCCCCCCCACAGTCCTCCTAGCTGGGGGTCTTCTATAACTTGAGGGGGAAGGGAGGGAAATTCCTGTATTGGGGTCCCTTTTTATCATCCCCAGTCCTCCTAGCTGGGGGTGTTCTGTAACTGGAGGGGGAAGGGAGGGGAATTCCTGTATTGGGGTCCCTTTTTATCATCCCCAGTCCTCCTAGCTGGGGGTGTTCTGTAACTGGAGGGGGAAGGGAGGGGAATTCCTGTATTGGGGTCCCTTTTTATCATCCCCAGTCCTCCTAGCTGGGGGTCTTCTGTAACTGGAGGGGGAAGAGAGGGGAATTCTTGTATGTGGGTCCCTTCTTATCACCCCCCCCATAGTCCTCCTAGCTGGGGGGGGGGGGGTCTTCATTAACTAGAGGGAAGTTCTTATGTTCCTGGATGGGGATCCTCTCTTACCACCCCCTGCAGAGCTGGAGCTCTTGTTTAACTGGGGGGAGGGAGGGGAGTTTCTGTATTCCTGGATGGGGGTTCCCTTCTGATCACCCCCCTGCAGTCATATAATCCAGGGGTCTCCTTTAACTGGAGGAGGGAGGTTCCTGTATTCCCGGATGGGGAACCCATCTCATCACCAACATACAGTCCTCCTGGTTAGGGGTCTCCTTTAACTGGAGGGAGGTTCCTGTATTCCTGGATGGGTGGAAGGGGGTCCCTTCTAATCACCCCTATGCACTCTTCCTGTTAAGGAGTCTCCTTCTCATTCCCAGGGGTCAGTACACCTAGAAGTGTGTGTGTAGGGGGGGGGCTCCCTAACTGCTTTGACACTATTTTAGTGCACGCCATAACCATCCTATATATTGCAGCTTGGCCCTGCATGCACTTTTATTAGCCCTGCCTACTACTCCCCTTGGGGGGGGGGTCACATTCTGACATCTTTTTCTGTGAGCACCAGCTGACTTTGTCCCAGCACTGGCTGCAAGGGAGCCACAGTGGGATTTGTCTCTAAAAGTAGATTCCCCACCACTGCTCTGATCCCCCCTCCCCCCTGTACAGCTCCTCCCATCCCGAGCCCTTGCACATCCTCCAAACAACACTGCTGGCTTTCTTCACTCCACCTGGATGCAGCTGATCCTGGGAAGGTAGATTAGTGCTGTGTTCAGATGGTGAGATGGGGGATGGTAAACATGTCAGTCCCTTCCTGAATGAATACAGTGAGCAATCAGTACCTATCGCTCCTGTGTTCATTCATCACTGAAGCATAGCAAACTGCGAAGGTTGTGTAACTAAAAGGCTTCATCCACCCTCCAGCTTATATACAATTTTGGGGCAATTGTTCAGCATTTTGAAAAAGGCTGTTGTGATGAAAAAATGTGATGAAAAATATATATTTTTTTTAATTGTACAAAATTAAATATAAACTTAGGCACATAACCCCTCCCCCCCCCCCCCCAAAAAAAAATCTGAGGCCCCGCCCCCACATATACAAACATAAACTCCCACATTGGGGCGCCTATGCCTGAAAAAGTTGATTACGAAACACATGTTATATATCGCCGCACACACCGGAATGAAAGCAATAATTCTATCACCAGACCTCCATAACACTAAACTGATGACCTATGGCTTTTAACCACTTAAGATCCAAGTATCTTTTTCAGATATGTTGTTTACAAGTTAAAAACATTTTTTTTTGCTAGAAAATTACTTAGAATCCCCAAACATTATACATTTTTTTCTAACACCCTAGAGAATAAAATGGCGAATGAATTAAAAAATAAGACAACAGTAAAGTTAGCCCAATTTTTCAGGTTGCATTTTTTGAGTTACAGAGGCGGTCTAGTGCTAGAATTCTTGCTCTCGGTCTATCGATCACGGCGATACCTCACATGTGTGGTTTGAACACTGGTTTCATATGCAAGCTCGTCAGGACCGGGCGCTTTAAAAAAAAAAAAAAAAATCTTATTTATTTTACTTTATTTTATTTATTTTGACACTGTTTTTAAAAAAAAATTAAAACCGTGTCACTTTTATTCCTATTACAAGGAATGTAAACATCCCTTGTAATAGAAAAAAGCATGACAGGTGCTCTTAAATATGAGATCTGGTGTCAAAAAGACCTCACATCTCATATTTACACAAAAATGCAATAAAAAAAAAAAATGTTGTCATTTGAAAAAATTACAAAAAAAATGGCCCTTTAAGAGCTATTGGCGGAAGTGAAGTTTTGACGTCGCTTCCGCCCTGCTATGGTATGGAGACAAGTGGGGGCCATCTTACCTTCACTCATCTCCATACCCAGCCACAGAGAGGACCTGATCACCATAGCTAATCACACCGTAACCAGGAAGTGTCAGTTATCGGCTTTCCTTTATTCATGCTGACAAGGCGCGAGTAGAGGAGAGCTGATCAGCGTCTCTCCTGACAGAAGGGGGGATCTGCACTGATATTCAGCATTGATCATCAGTACAGGCCCATCAGCGATGATCACCAGTGATGCCCAGCAGTGCCCACCAGGCATGCCAATCAGTTCCCATCAGGGATGCTTGTCAGTACCTTCTCATCAGTGAAGGAGAAAACTTACTTATTTACACAATTTTATAACAGAAACAAATAAAAACATTTTTTTTTTTGCTCAAATACCACCAAAAGAAATCTCTATTTGTAGGGAAAACAAGATAAAAATGTCATATGGGTACAGTGTTACATGACCGTGCAATTGTCATTCAAAGTGTGAGAGAACTGACAGATGAAAATTGTCCTGGGCATAAAGGGGGTGAAAGTGCCCGGTATTGAAGTGGTTAAACACGTGGGCAAAAAAAAGTGTCTCTGGCAGTGAAAGGGTTAAAGGAAACTTCCCGCTTCAGGATGATGTCACATGTTTCTGTTCCTACAGCGGCTCAGCGATCCGAGTTCTCTGTGTGACAGCAGTGTGGGGAGAAGTTCCCCGTACCGGCTATCACTTTATGAAAAGAGCGTGGCCGTGCCATTCATTCACAGAGTTCTGTCCTTTGCCAATGTCGGCTTATAGTTTTCAATGAACTCCCACACCGCTGCTGAGCTCTCTGGTAGATGAGGAACAAGGAGATTGTCATAAGGGACAAGGAGATTAGGACCCCGATTTAGTCCATCGGACAAATCTCCACACCCCTGGAACTGTATCTTAAAAGATTAAGATCAGCCATGGAGTATATCTGAGGTGTATATCAGGGTGTGCTTCTTCCCCACATGAGAGCTGTGATGTCCAGCAACATTCATATAGAAGACATTTCCCGCACTCAAGGCATTAATACACCTCGAGGGTTTGTGGGATCCCTGATGTACAGGAAGACAGGACTTCAGTGAAGAACAATTCCCTCACTCAGGACACGAATATGGCTTGTCCCCCAGTGTGAGATCGCTCATGTGTGGAAAGACTGGCCTTCCGTGAAAAACATTTCCCGCACTCTGGACAGGAATACGGCTTCTCCCCTGTGTGAGATCGCTCATGTGTGGAAAGAATGGCCTTCCGTGAAAAACAATATGGCTTCTCCCCTATGTGAGATCTCTGATGTTTGTAAAGACTGGACTTCTCTGAAAAACATTTCCCGCAATCAGAACAGGAATATGGCTTCTCCCCCGTGTGAGATCTCTGATGTTTGGAAAGACTGGACTTCTCTGAAAAACATTTCCCGCACTCAGGACAGAAATATGGCTTTTCCCCCGTGTGAGATCTCTGATGTCTGTAAAGATCGCACTTCTGTGTAAAACATTTCCCGCACTCAGAACAGGAATACGGCTTCTCTCCTGTGTGAAATCTTATATGCACATTAAGATTAGATTCAAAACGGAAACACTTCCCGCACTCAAGACAGGAAAAGCTCTTCTCTGTTGGAAGGACGGCACCGTCCCACACAGTCTGAGGTTCCTCAGGATAAGAGGAATACGATGGTCCATCTACACTGTGTGGTGCCAGATGGACATTTGAGGTAGTCGGGTTTTCTCCTGGACTATACTGTGTGATGTCCTCATCTTCTACTTTACAGTCTGGAGACAAAGTGAGACAATCCTCTGAGGTTTTCCTCATCTCCCGTCCATCTACTAAAATAGAAATAAAAAGATTATTACTAGACATGGGCAGATTGGTTCCCCTAAACCAGGACTCCGCCCACATCAGGCAGCTTTGTCTCTGAGGATCTTACAATTCCCCCCTCAAGGTAACTAGTAAATGGGTCCTCTGATCTCCTACCAGTTCATTTCTTTATTCATGGACCTTAGTCAGAGAGGAAACAACGAGAACTGTCTTTTATAGGAGTGACAGTGATGAGGGGATTATAGGACGAGTGTCCCCACCCCCTCTATCACTCATTGCCATCTTCCCAACACAAGAAGTCCTGCACTTCCTTATTTAGTCCATGATTTAGTCATGAATAACAGAGGGGCTGAGCCCCACCAGAGGTCAGAGAGTGAGGATGGGGGAGAACAACCAAGATGAAGACTGGACTGATCCTGAAGACCACCATCATTGGGTTATTGACTCCTCCCTCATTATCACTTTCTGTTTAAGGTTCCAAAGTTTGAGGAAGTTATCACAATATTATCAACATGTAAAAGTCTGTCCTCCAATCAAATCATCAGATATAAAATGTCCATCTGGTAGGAAATGGGTGTAACAAAAGAGAATACATATTATGTGTATATAAAGCAGTGGGTAGAGGGGAGAGAGCAGAAGTCAGGACTATGTAATGTACAACATATTGTATAAGATACAACAGATAGGACTATATAGTATCAGAATGATGTAATGTACAACATAGAGTATATAGTGCAGGGGTCAGGAGTATGTAATGTACAATATAAATTATAAAGTGTAAGGATCAGGACTCATAATATTGGTATTCAGTAATCAGTGGAAGATTAAATGTTTACATGAGACAAGTTGCAGAGGTCCCACACCGCTGCCTCCCATCTCCTGAGACTGCACTCAGTGACTTGGGTCTGAGACTATACAGACATATCCCTCCACCCGGCACAGCCAGCAAATAACAGAGCAAGTAACCCTGGGGAGAATTGTTCTGTCAGAGATGCCCAAGGTGCCTAGGTAGAGCAGATATGGCAAAAATCAAACTTTTGCTGCCAGCTGAACCCCAGAATCTCCATAAATCCAGTCTAGATACATAAATTGTGTCTGCAGCACAGAGAAGGAAGATTATCCGAGAGAAATACAGGAATACAGGACGGGGAACACAGCTCAGGAAAGTGACCAGGGGATTACAGGCTGATATCACCCAGTCCCCACCCTACTCTGGACCAATCATTGAGCAGTATGGGTGGAGGAATGTATTTAGTGTTAATGACCCACCTGTGCTGATCTCTGTAGGAGTGTCCTCCTCTATAAATGTCCCCGTTATTCCATCCTCCTCCATAGACTGCTGATCATCCCTCACATACCTCTCTTCTTCTTCTGCTTTAACCTCAAATTCTATATCGATTGGATCTCCACTCTAAATCAAGAAAATGAGAGAGAATATCATCTGTAAGATATAAGATTTAATATTGTGTCATCACATAAAAAAATCCACAGATTGTCACATAAGTCCATGTTCTAGATGCTCCGTCCCACCAACCTTGTAACAGTGAGGGATGTTGGGATGTTCCTGTGTGGAATCCCGGGAATACAGAGGACGGGGACATCTCTCTGGTGGGTTCCTGGTATTTGGTGGCTCCATCATATCCTTGTGTCCTTCTGAAAACTCCTCCATCACTCCATACTCCTCATCCTCCTCTTTATACTCTTCTTTAACAACAATATTATAATTCCAGAGGTTTCCACTCTGAAAGATATAATAAAACATTCATTGTAACAAGTATGCTGTGTATAAATCAGAACTACCAGTAATTGTCAATCATCTACCTGATGATGGTGGGGGATGGTGTGATCTTCCTGTGTGGAATCCCGGGAATACAGAGAACGGGGACATCTCTCTGGTGGGTTTCTGTTTTTTTGTTCAGAAAGTGAATACGAATGATCCAAAATCACTAAATGTTGGTTTGCTATTTTAATATACGTTTCCTCAGACTCTGCTGAGGGAAAGGCAAAATGTCCAGTTTGTGTACCAACCTCGGCATGTTGGACACTTTTAGGTTTTGTGGATTGGTGACATTGGCATTTGCACATTATATTGCTGATTGAATCTGATGGTGACATTAATGCTCTCATGAATTCAGTTCTTGCTCTTTTGGTCAGTCTTCTTTTCCAGTTCTCTTCTGAAGATTTGTTTGTTGCAGTTTGTGGAAATAGCGTTGGTATCGCACCCGGTTTCAGTTTTCTTTTTGTACCTTTAATAACAAAGCACTCATTATTGAAGTGCACCGAACACATTCGGAAACTACCTCCATGTTTATCTTCAAGTATAAGTTTTATGAACTCATCCATCATTTTTGGGTCCATTCCTGATTTTTCTAACCAAACTTTAATTAGAGTTTTATCTTTAGGAAATCTGAAAAGGGAAATATTTTCAGTACTTTTTTCACCACTGTGGTGGGCACAAGTTTGTGCAAAACAGTTTGGCATTTTTCTGTAAAAAAAATAAATATATTATTTATCTAAAGATAAAATATCTTCTCTTTGTATAACATCATTTTATAAACAAAAAAATATATATATTTATATTAGATCATAATATATATTAAAATAAAACATGGACAAAAAACAATCATGACAGCCTTTTTGTTTTACTTTGCTTTACAATCTTAGTCCATAAAATGACATTTAGTGTTGGCCCACTACATGCTGCTATAACAGTATATACTCCACTAGTATGTATCTGTATTTATACATATACATTTATACATATACCGTATATACAAAAAACTGGGAAAACTTATTGACTCGAGTATAAGCCTAGGGTGAGAAATGCGCAGCTACTGCAAGTGGAAAAGAGGGTCAACAATGCCCATTTACAGCCTCACTGTGCCCATTTGCATGCCTCACTGTGCCCATTTGCAGCCATAGGTCCCCCGAACTTCAAACTCGGTAGTTAAGGGTTCCTAGATGCCCCCTAGCTGCAGCCAAAGGGTCCCGAAATGACATTGCTGCAGATGGACACAGTTGACCGAATTTGGGGCCCTGTATCTCGGGGCCACTTGATGCTAGGAACCCCAAAATTGGTGTGCAAACTCAGTGGAACTAGCACTACTACAAATCTAGATGAGGTTCCTAGGACCAAGGGGCCCTGAGATACGGGGCACCACAATCGGTTCAGAAAATGTCAAGCACTTTTCTGCAGCAGAGAATGACATTTTCCGAACCGACTTTGGGGTCCCGTATATCGGTATCCCTTGGTCCTAGGAACCCCATCTTTGGATATGTTGTAGTGCTAGTTCCACTGGGTTTGCATACCAAATGGGGTTCCTAGCACCAAGTGACCCCGAGATACGGGGCCCCAAAATCGGTTCAGAAAATGACATTCTCTGCTGCAGAAAAGTGCTTGACTCCAGTATAAGCCGAGGGGGGCATTTTCAGCACAAAAAAATGTGCTGAAAAACTCGGCTTATACTCGAGTATATACGGTATGTAGATATCTATCTATCTATATACACACACAATTCGTTAATAAAGTTACATTAAAAAGTGATAAAGCTCCTGCATGCTCTGGCCAAGGGGAGTGTAGAAGTGGTACTCCGGATAAGTATGCTCTATGTCTTTAAATTTAGTTTTTGACCAAAACTGTAGTTTGGGGGTTAATTGCTCTAAATTATGCTTTGGCATCAGTTTGGCTGGGCTGTATTGAGGTTCTGCCTGGTCATAGGTGGGATTTGCACCTGTGAGAGGCCTGAGAACGCAGTCTGGTTGGACGCATTGGGTACCAATCTCTTCTCGGAGCCAATCAGTGGGCGCGTTTGTCTCGCTGTGTATTCCGGGAGAGGGTACTTAAGGTGCTGAAGTCACGTGGTTCGGGGTTCCGGTCCAGAAGTTCCTGCTGACTCTGTGGTCCTGGTCCTCCTGACCAGCCCTCATGGTCTGGGGTGCGGATCCATCCGTTTCCGAGCCTCGGAACTGGCTAGTTCGAGGCGCAGTAACTGGAAGGAGGATTCTAAGGTTTTTTTCCAGTGCCGTCTCGGGTTTGGAGAGGCCCAGCAACTCTACATACAACCAGGGGAGGACTCTTCAGAAGAGAGCCACGCACGGGGCTGGCTGCTCGGTAAGAGCCTGGAAGCTGAGCTGCCATGGACATTGATTGAATCCACAATTTCTTACGGTATCGCCGGACCGGCTGAAAGATTCTGGTACAGTAAGAAAAGTTCCTACCTTGACCTTCCAGTTACAACTACGTTTTTCAACCAAGTCTGTGTGAGAGACTTTGCAAAGCTGGAATTACTTGTTGGCTGCTAGATCCAAGCTCAAGGATTTATCCAGCAGTTAAAGAATCCAGCTGCGAGTGGCTATTCCCTGGATTATGTACAGAAAGAGACTTTTATTGAAGTCAGCAGTTCCGAGCACCTGAGCTAAACTTTATCCTTATACCCTCTATTCCCAACTTAGAGACTGAGTTTGTTCAACTGGTTTATGCAAAATAAAAACCCTACAAAGGGATTCAGGTGTCGGTCTCTACAGTTACTGGGCCATCAACCCTGGGAACCCCTAGACAAGGACAACGAGATACGAGCTGGAGGAGGTAATCGGTAAGCCCAGAAAAATTCAGCCGCTCCTTTGGGGATCAGTGCTACACATATTTATAAAACAGTGATTCAATGTTTTATTCATATATCTTCAGGGATACAATAATAAAAATGTTCGAAACATTAGCTAGTGCAAACAAATGAAAAAGACTCACATACTTGAGGGAGACAAATAAAAAGCATCATTGACATAATAATCTTTGAATTAGAAGCATCAGACAATGAGACAAAGCATGACATGGATACTTCCCTCCTGAGGAATGGCACAGGAGGGACACAATAACTGGTGTGGAGGTGATCGGGGACACAATAACTGGTGTGGTGGTGATCAGGGACACAATAACTGGTGTGGAGGTGATCAGGGACACAATAACTGGTGTGGAGGTGATCAGGGACACAATAACTGGTGTGGAGGTGATCAGGGACACAATAACTGGTGTGGTGGTGATCGGGGACACAATAATACATATTGCTAGAACTTATCTCCAAAATGAAGTGAATGTTCCGGCCCCATAAATAGGTGAATGTTTTGACCCTGAAGGGGTTAATCTATAAATAATAAATATTCGGTCAGCACTTGCACTATGGACAAAATATCTGAATCCACAACATGATAGTTCCAATAAAACTTTCTGATAACAAAGTGTCAGACAACTCCTGGGGTAACCTGGCAGCACTTACCCCCCCCCAGCTGTCATGTACTCCCGGTGTCATGTACTCCAGTGGATGATGGAACGTCTTTTTAATAAAATTGCCCCCTCCCCCACTCCGGGTTCACCATCTCATCACCCCCCCAATATCCAGTCCTTGTCAGACTCCTATTGTGAGACTCATTATAGTGTCTCTGGAGGGATCGCTGATCATTCCTGTGTAAAATCTTACAGAAATCTTCCCTAATCCCGACCTTTAATTATCATTTCATTCCCTCCACATACAATGTCTGCAACCGACATCGATAACTCCCCTCGTGGTACAGAACATAAATTCCCTCATTGTAATGTAGCACTGACCCCCGAATGAGCTGCTGGTTTTATTTGGGCTTACCGTTACCTCACCTGCTCGCTTCTCCGTCTTGGGGATCCCGTGGAAAGTAACCCAGAGAAAAGGTTAAGACTGACACTGAAAGTGGAAGTAAACCCTTCCATATGACTTTGGCCTACAGGTAAGCCTAGATTAAGGCTTACCTGTAGGTCCAATAAATTCTCCTAAACCTACATGGTTTAGGAGATATTTAGAAAAGGCATCGCTGTCTACGGCGCATGCGCACTGAGGGCGCACTGAGGATGCCGAGATCACGGCGATATGCCGATCTCGTGTGCATGCGCAGGAGTGACGTCATCGCCGCTCCAGCGAATGATAGCGCTGGAGCGGCGAGACCCGGAAGTCCCTCCGGCCCTGGATGGCGGCGCAGAAGATCGTAGATAAGGACCGCTTCGGGGGCTTCGTTTTCAGGTAAGTCTTTCATAATGAGCTAGTATGCTATGCATACTAGCTCATTATGCCTTTGCCTTGCAGGGTGTCTTTTTTTTTTTTAAGAGGCTTTACTTCCTCTTGAATCCTCTTTCAGGGTTTTTATTCAGAAAAATAGAACACAGTCTCTCAATAAAGGTAAGGGGTGAGTTCAGGTATTTAGATTGCAGGGTGAAGATATCAGATGAATCCAGAGATTAAACTGTTTCACAACTGGATTCAGCTCCCCCGGATAGGTCTCTCTCACTAGGCCTAGCAGCCAGTAGGATACTCGGTACAGTCTCTGCCACAGACTTGTAGTTACACTTTAACATATTAGATGAACTTTAAGTAACTGTCATACGGTACCAGGTTCTCTCAGTCGATCCGGCGATACCATATGAGGGATGGTCCAGGTTGCGTCCTTCAACTAAGCCTCCAGGCTCCTTCAGAGAAACCAGCCTTGCGCATGGCCTTCTCCTGAAGAGTCCTCCCCTGGGGTACTTCAGTTCCTGGGCCTCTCCATTCCGTTGAGATGGCACCGGACCTTCCTTGGATCAGTAGGCTCCGAATGTCACTCGGGCCTACCCCTGCAGTTACATTGCCTCTGGCCAGCAAGCCCAGAGACACAGGATGCATGGTTCGCACCCCAGGACAGGAGGGCCACGAGGCTGGGTCAGGAGGACCACCAGAACAACGCGGACAGGAAAAACTATTTTTTGTCACATGGTGTCTGTACTTGTACTTTAAATACCCCCCCCCCTCAGAAGGCACAGCGAGAGAACACTCCCACTGGGCTGGTTCTGAGAGGTAAGTGGCATTTAATGCATCCAGCTAGACTGCTTTCTACTCTTGCCAGCGGTGACAGCGACAACTAAGGTCAAGGAGAACCCAGTGCAACCCAGCTGGACTGGTACTGAAACCAGAAATTTTAGAAGAATTATCCTGAGGCCCAACTGTGGCTTCAGGAACTTAATTTTCAAAACAATAGAGCCTGCTCGTCAGGAGCCAGTACTACGGTAATATATGGGGTTATTCTACATTTCCACACTATATATGTGTGTATCATCATCTGCTGGAGATAAAAGACATCACAGTGACTATGGAGGAAGAGGACGGACATGACGGGGGGTTACTGGGTGTAAATAGAAAATAAGATCTTATTACCTCCTCTGCTGCCACTTCCAGCAACGTCTTCTCTCTACTTCCTCCCGACTCACCTCTCACCCGGAACTTCCTGTCTGTATCTGACATCACTTCCTGTCTTCCATAGAGACTTCCTGTCTGGGAATGAATGTATCCATATATTTTAGTGTATTTGTGATGATTTATGTGCACACACAATAGGACAGTGCTGTGACACATAATGCTCTTCTAGTTGATAAAGGGAATACTTACCTTTGTTACAGCAGCAGTCCACTATAAGTTATTTCTGTAGGTATTTGAGTTGTTACACATAGCGCAGGTTTTATTAATTATATAGGTGGATATACAGTACATACATACTCAGCACAAAGCCGTGTTCACACTACGAGACCTTTCTTGGGGCTGCAGTTCCTCTGAGCTCCACAAGGTGGTGATCTCACTTCTACCCAGACAGGAGGTCTCTATGGAATACAGACAGGAAGTGATGTCAGATACCAACAGGAAGTAGTGAGGAGACATCGCTGGAAGTGGCAGCAGAGGAGGTAATAAGATCTTATTTTCTATTTACACCCAGTAACCCCCGTCATGTCCGTCCTCTTCCTCCATAGTCACTGTGATGTCTTTTATCTCCAGCAGATGATGACACACACATATATAGTGTGGAAACCTAGATTAACCCCTTCAGGGTCAGAACATTTCCCCACTTACAAGGCCGGAACATTCTCTTCATTTTGGAGATACATTCTAGTAATATGGTCCTCTAAACAAACAGCACTGACAATAAATAGACACGACAATGACCATCCTGACCATACAAGGCCTACAAAGGCCAATTATTTCACTACACAGGCAGCCAATGGGCAATCATTACAATATGCAGCCAACACAATGATGGAGTGCCGGGGTCAGGAGTATGGAGCATAGAGCCCCTTACATTGCTGGTCAGGAGGAAGAAAACATTCCCCAGCCTTCCATGAAGAATATGTTCCATCATTGGTGTCAGAGGGAGGGAAATACTGAGGGCTCTGAGGGAAGTTGAGGGGCTGTGAGGGTTTAGTAAAGCTGAAAGACTTTAGGGGCCTCTGAAGGGGTAATGTGCCTGAAGGACTCTGGTACCTATGAGGGGGTAGTCCGGCTGCAGGGCTCTGAGGGAATAGGGGGCTGGAGGGCTCAGGAGACTCTGAGGGACAGATGGGGGTCTCTGGGTCTTTGATGGCCCTCCTACCCCACCTCTACTTACTTTTCAGACCTTACAGAACTGGCAACCTTACCCATCTTATTGTCTCAGTGGTTACATGATTTGTTCTGGAATATCAAGTAAGATGAAGAAGGGAATTCCTTCACTCGTTGGTGAGCACTTGTTCTTAAAGGAATTCTGTTTCAGCTGAAAATCAGTTCAGAAAGAAAACAAACCCAACAGGGAAAAGGGGATATCTGATCCGGCAGGCCAAGAGGGTCCCGGGTCCTCCAATATGTAATAAACACTAAACAGCCAAACTGAATGTGTTCCCATGGGGGGGAGTAGTTCTTAAATGTACAGCAACCCTCCTATTACCCCCCTCACATCCACATCCTATTATTGTGTGACCAATACCATCCAAATAATTCTTACTTTCATTTCCCAAAGTTATCCGTCTACAAGGAGACCTGTATAGATCAAATGACGGCACCAATGAGGATGGAGGAGGACCGGAGTCACATGACTGAGAAGATACTAAACCTCACCCTGGAGATCATCTACCTGCTGACCGGAGAGGTGAGGAGGATTCTGGGAGGTCACATGACATCACTCTTATCTCTATTAATAAAACACAGACCTGACCGGAGAGGTGAGGAGGATTCTGGGATTCTAACATGATATTCCTATTGGTTCCTCAATACAGAGATTTCCTCTTGTGAAGTCAGGTGATCATATGACCATCACAGTGCCTCCATGTGACTCCCTAAAACCTGAGAGACACAACATGCAGAAGATTCTAGAAGTCACCAAGAAGATGATGGAGCTGCTGACTGGAGAGGTGAGCGGTGCTGGGAATTCTGGGACATTATCCAGTAACAGACAAGGGATGTGTCTGGATGGTGACTGTATCATTGTGTGTGTCAGGTTCCTATAAGGTGTCAGGATGTCACTGTCTATTTCTCCATGGAGGAGTGGGAGTATTTAGAAGGACACAAGGATCTCTACAAGGACGTCATGATGGACAATCAGCCGCCCCTCACATCACCGGGTAAGAGGAGACTTTATTGTAAAGGAGAGAGCAGTACGGAGGCTCCACTTAGATCCCCCATCATCTGATAAACACATAGAAACAATGTATTCAGTCAGTGTGTGTGTTTCCTACAGATGGATCCAGTAATGGGAACCCACCAGAGAGATGTCCCCGTCCTCTGTATTCCCGGGATTCCACACAGGAAGGTCACACCATCCCCCACCATCATCAGGTAGATGATTGACAATTATTGGTAGTTCTGATTTATACACAGCATGCTTGTTACAATGAATGTTTTATTATATATTCAGAGTGGAAACCTCGGGGATGATAATATTGTTGTTAAAGAAGAGTATAAAGAGGAGGATGAGGAGTATGGAGTGATGGAGGAGTTTTCAGAAGGACACAAGGATATGATGGAGCCACCAAATACCAGGAACCCACCAGAGAGATGTCCCCGTTCTCTGTATTCCCGGGATTCCACACAGGAAGATCACACCATCCCCCACTGTTACAAGGTTGGTGGGATGGATCATCTAGAACATGGACTTGAGGAGACAGGGGGGTTTATTTACTAAAGGCAAATCCCCTGTGCACTTGGAGGTGCAGTCGCTGTAGATCTGAGGGGAACATAGAAGGAAAATAAAAAAAACAGCATTTTTGCTTGCATATGATTGGATGACAGAAATCAGCAGATCTTCCCCTTAGATCCACAGTGACTGCACCTCCATGTGCACTTGTAGTGTGTAGTGGATTTTCCTTTAGTAAATCAACACCAATGTGTAGATTTCTTATGTGATGTCACAATAATAAATCTTATATCTTACAGATGATATTCTCTCTCATTTTCTTGATTTAGAGTGGAGATCCAATCGATATAGAATTTGAGGTTAAATCAGAAGAAGAAGAGAGGTATGTGAGGGATGATCAGCAGTCTATGGAGGAGGATGGAATAACGGGGACATTTATAGAGGAGGACACTCCTACAGAGATCAGCACAGGTGGGTCATTAACACTAAATTCATTCCTCCACCCATACTGCTCACTGATTGGTCCAGAGTAGGGCGGGGACTGGGTGATATCAGCCTGTAATCCCCTGGTCACTTTCCTGAGCTGTGTTCCCTGTCCTGTATTTCTCTCGGATAATCTTCCTTCTCTGTGCTGCAGACACAATTTATAGATCTAGACTGGATTTATGGAGATTCTGGGGTTCAGCTGGCAGAAAAAGGTTGAATTTCACCATAAATGTTGCTCTACCTAGACAACTGTGGCATGTGCTTTGGGTCTCCTTACCCATGCCCAAGTCTAGAAAGATCTCTGACAGAGATCTCCTGACCCCTGCACTATATACTCTATGTTGTACATTACATACTCCTGACCCCTGCACTATATACTCTATGTTGTACATTACATCATTCTGATACTATATAGTCCTATCTGTTGTATCTTATACAATATGTTGTACATTACATAGTCCTGACTTCTGCTCTCTCCCCTCTACCCACTGCTTTATATACACATAATATATATTCTCTTTAGTTACACCCATTTTCTACCAGCTGGACATTTTATATCTGATGATCTGATTGGAGCACAGACTTTTACATGTTGATAATAATGTGATAACTTCCTCAGACTTTGAAACCTTAAACAGAAAGTGATAATGTGGGAGGAGTCAATAACCCAATGATGGTGGTCTTCAGGATCAGTCCAGTCTTCATCTTGGATGTTCTCCCCCATCCTCACTCTCTGACCTCTGGTGGGGCTCAGACCCGCTGTTATTCATGACTAAATAAGGAAGTGCAGGACTTCTTGTGTTGGGAAGATGGCAATGAGTGATAGAGGGGGTGGGGACACTCGTCCTATAATCCCCTCATCACTGTCCCTCCTATAAAAGACAGTTCTCGTTGTTTCCTCACTCTCTGACTAAGGTCCATGAATAAAGAGATGAACTGGTAGGAGATCAGAGGACCCATTTACTAGTTACCTTGAGGGGGGAATTGTAAGATCCTCAGAGACAAAGCTGCCTGATGTGGGCGGAGTCCTGGTTTAGGGGAACCAATCTGCTCATGTCTAGTAATAATCTTTTTATTTCTATTTTAGTAGATGGACGGGAGATGAGGAAAACCTCAGAGGATTGTCTCACTTTGTCTCCAGACTGTAAAGTAGAAGATGAGGACATCACACAGTATAGTCCAGGAGAAAACCCGACTACCTCAAATGTCCATCCGGCACCACACAGTGTAGATGGACCATCGTATTCCTCCTATCCTGAGGAACCTCAGACTGTGAGGGACGGTGCCGTCCTTCCAACAGAGAAGAGCTTTTCCTGTACTGAGTGCGGGAAGTGTTTCCGTCATAAATGCCGTCTTAATAGACATAAAAGATCTCACACAGGAGAGAAGCCGTATTCCTGTCCTGAGTGCAGGAAATGTTTTTCACAGAAGTCCAATCTTTCCAAACATCAGAGATCTCACACGGGGGAGAAGCCGTACTCCTGTCCTGAGTGTGGGAAATGTTTTTCACAGAAGTCTGATCTTTACACACATCAGAGATCTCACACTGGGCAGAAGCCATATTCCTGTATTGAGTGAAAGCCAGATTACCTCAAATGTCCATCCGGCACCACACAGTGTAGATGGACCATCGTATTCCTCTTATCCTGAGGAACCTCAGACTGTGAGGGACGGGGCCGTCCTTCCAACAGATAAGAAGCCATTTTCCTGTACTGAGTGTGGGAAATGTTTTTCACTGAAATCCCATCTTTACAGACATCAGAGATCTCACACAGGGCAGAAGCCATATTCCTGTCCTGAGTGCGGGAAATGTTTTTCAGATAAGTCCAGTCTTTACACACATCAGAGATCTCACACGGGGGAGAAGCCGTATTCCTGTCCTGAGTGCGGGAAATGTTTTTCAATGAAATCCAATCTTTTTACACATCAGAGATCTCACACGGGGGAGAAGCCCCATTCCTGTGCTGAGTGTGGGAAATGTTTTTCAGTGAAGTCCAATCTTTCCACACATCAGAGATCTCACACAGGGGAGAAGCCGTATTCCTGTTCTGAGTGCGGGAAATGTTTTTCAGTGAAGTACAATCTTTACATACATCAGAGATCTCACACGGGGGAGAAGCCGTATTCCTGTCCTGAGTGCGGGAAATGTTTTTCAGATAAGTCCAGTCTTTCCACACATCAGAGATTTCACACAGGGGAGAAGCCATATTCCTGTCCTGAGTGAGGGAATTGTTCCTCAGTGAAGTCCTGTCTTCCTGTACATCAGGGATCCCACACAACCCTCAAGGTGTATTAGTGCCTTGAGTGTGGGAAATGTCTTCTATATGAATGTTGCTGGACATCACAGCTCTCATGTGGGGAAGAAGCACACCCTGATATACACCTCAGATATACTCCATGGCTGATCTTCATCATGTAAGAAACAGTTGATAAGGAGATCAGAGATCACCAAAGACATGGATGAAGTGTTGTAAAAATACAATGGATGGGCGGCTCATACAGGTCTGGTAATGTACTTTTATGTCATGCCTTTCTTCCAGGTCCGCACCCATGCACGCGCACACCCAGAAACCTCCACTGTCATTGGCTGTAGGACAAGTTTGTCAGCAGGTCCCAGCCAATGATTTTGCCCCGTACCCTGCTGATCACCTGCAGCCAATGACAAATCACTCCTGTGTTTTATTTTGTAAACACGGGGAGCTATCTTGTGATTTCTTCTCTTCCCGAGTCCTTTTTGGTTCAGGAAGGGAAGAGAACACCACACTGTGAGTATAATCACCACACTTTACACCCACACACCTTAGATTGGCACATTTAACCCCATTGATTGCCCTCATTCACCCTTTGATCACCCCTGTCACCCAACCAGTGCCATTAGTACAGCGTCAGTGTACAGTATTTTTCACCAATCGCTGTATTAGGGTCACTTGTTACATCAGATAGTGCCAGGGTCAGCTAGCATTAGATTGCCCGCACACTATCGCACTCACGCTATAGGATCCTGAACACCAACATTACTAGTATAGTGTCTGTATGATCAATATGCTGATCACCACCATTACTAGTATAATGTCTGTATTGATCAATATCCTGATCATGAACAGAACTATATTAGTCTCCCCCCTTAGTATAGTGTCTGTATGGATCAATATCCTGATCATGAACAGAACTATATTAGTGTCCCCCTTAGTATAGTGTCCCTAATAACGCAGCGTTAGCAGGATCAGCCCTTCTGTCCCCCAACAAGTGCAGTGTCAATAGATCACCGGCCCCTCTGATACATTGCACACATAACCGCAGTGTTGGCAGAATCAGGCCTGATCTCTTCTAGCACTAGCAGGTAAGTTTTATTTGTGTAGCACCCTGGAATTTAGGCAGGGAGCTCCTCACAAATGTACGTGCCAGGAGTAGTTATCCTGGTTGATTGTTAGAGATCTATTGATTTCTCCCTAAGTTTGGCCTTGTTGCACTTTTCTCTTCTACCACTAGGTGGCCGGGTACTTGGTGGTGCTAGATATGAGAAGGGCAACCCAAGGTCAGGTTATGGGTATATGGGGTATCTCAGCCAATGGGCAGGGGTTTTCTTGAATCCCTTGGCCTGCTGGGAGAACTTATATATTCAGGTGGAGTCAAGTGATCAGGGTTCTGGGCCACCTAGGGAGAAAACGTTTTTGCAGAAGGGAGTTTAACAAGACTCGTGGCCACTCATTAAAATTAGAAGAAAAGAGGTTTAACCTTAAACTACGTAGAGGGTTCTTTACTGTAAGAGCGGCAAGGATGTGGAATTCCCTTCCACAGACGGTGGTCTTAGCGGGGACATTGATAGTTTCAAGAAACTATTAGATAATCACTTGAACGACGGCAACATACAGGGATATACAATGTAATACTGACATATAATCACACACATAGGTTGGACTTGATGGACTTGTGTCTTTTTTCAACCTCTTATAATATGTAACTATGTAAGCTAGCTGCTGCCATAACAATGGTATTTAGCGCCATAGTACCGACGTACGGGTACAGCAATTGTGGTTAAAGGGTAACTCCACTTGCGTGGGAAATAAAGCAACTAAAGAAAAAATAATATAGTGCATATAATTGTGACACTAATCATATTGTAATTGAATGTTATTAAAAATCACCTTTCCTTTTCAATCTGCAGCCAATGTAATGTTCTGAGAATACATTGCAATATGGCTACCTGGAGTTGTTCTGTACACAGAGTGTATACTGACCACTCCCCAGAAACATAATTTCCTGCTTGTGTGATTGGCTCACCAATTTTCCCAGAAGTCTGCCCTAAGATACAAGTCAGATTTCAGGCATCCCCTGAAACAAAAATGTAATTTTTTGGAGAGATACTTTCAATAGGAACACGTCTAAAGGGATGCAGGCCCAGCAGCTTTCCTCATTAGTGCCCTGCATCTGCACACCTGACAGTTAATTATGAAACCACTCCCATTAGACTCACTCAGAACAGAGGCACAGACAAACACACAGGGATTTCTTCAGAATAACAAAAGGTAGGAATCCGCAACAAAGGTTGTTATAATCCCTGCAATGTACACAGATCACCCAGAGGGGGATGTTTTTTTTCTCAACAAAAGTAGAGTTACGCTTTAACCATTGTAGTTTACTTTGCAGGAACACCAATCCGCTGCAGCACTGATCTGTTTATTCTGACAGCAAGCAGGGTGTTGCTCTCAGAATACATACATCCGTGCCTGCGGCGCTGCAGGAGGAGATTTCTCATCCACAGTTTAAAAAAATGTGCATGCCCAAGCATGAGGGGCCTGTGTGGTCAGTGAGTGGATTGCTCCTTTGCTTCAGCATATATATTTTTTTCACCTTTTTGATATAGATTTCAGTTAAAAAAGTTGTTGTTTTATTGAGTTAATCTCATATTTTTATTGTGTTTTATTGTTAACCATTGTTTGCTTTACAGCAGGGGTCTCAAACTCAAATTACCTGAGGGCCACAAGACAAGTTTTCATATCCCATGGGGGCCGCATGCAAACTTCAAAAACAACAGTACTGGTGTCAGCGGATGCATTATTAACCTCCAGCACTGGTGTCAGCGGACGCATTATTAAACCCAGCACTGGTGTCAGCGGACGAATTATTAAACCCCAGCACTGGTGTCAGCAGACGTATTATAAACCCCCAGCACTGGTGTTAGCGGACGCATTATTAAACCCCAGCACTGTTGTCAGGGGGTGCATTATTAACCCCCAGCACTGTTGTCAGCGGACGCATTATTAAACCCCAGCACTGGTGTCAGCGGACGCATTATTAAACCCCAGCACTGTTGTCAGCGGACGCATTATTAAACCCCACTACTGGTGTCAGCGGACTCATTATTAAACCCCAGCACTGGTGTCAGCGGATGCATTATTAAACCCAGCACTGTTGTCAGCGGATGCATTATTAAACCCCACTACTGGTGTCAGCGGACTCATTATTAAACCCCAGCACTGGTGTCAGCATTAACCCCCAGCGCTGGTGTCAGCGGATGCATTATTAAACCCGGCACTGGTGTCAGCGGATACATTATTAAACCCCAGCACTGGTGTCAGCGGATGCATTATTAAACCCCAGCACTGGTGTTAGGGGATGCATTATTAAACCCCAGCACTGGTGTCAGCGGACACATTATAAAACCCCCAGCACTGGTGTTAGCGGACGCATTATTAAACCCCAGCACTGGTGTCAGCGGACGCATTATAAAACCCCCAGCACTGGTGTCAGCGGACACATTATTAAACCCCAGCACTGGTGTCAGCGGACGCATTATTAAACACCAGCACTGGTGTCAGCGGACGCATTATTAACCCCCAGCACTGGTGTCAGCGGACGCATTATTAAACCCCAGCACTGGTGTCAGCGGATGCATTATTAACCCCCAGCACTGGTGTCAGCGGACGCATTATTAAACCCCAGCACTGGTGTCAGTGGATGCATTATTAAACCCCAGCACTGGCTGGTGTCAGCGGACGCATTATAAAAACCCCAGCACTGGTGTCAGCGGACGCATTATAAAACCCCCAGCACTGGTGTTAGCGGATGCATTATTAAACCCCAGCACTGGTGTTAGCGGACGCATTATTAAACTCCGGCACTGGTGTCAGCGGATGCCTTATTAAACTCTCTGTCTACTTTACAAAAGAGGTCATTTGGGGGGATGTTTTTACTGTAGAGGAAATGTGTAAGTTCTGTATATAATTGTATGCTATTTTGTATGTATTGCACACGGCACTAATAATGTTTTCATTACATGTTTGCATTCTTTCGAGTCCTCATTATAATTAGCCTGCCTATGTTACGCCCCTTGTAACCATACAAGTACAATTGTAATATTAATGTGATACCTATGTAATCATGTGTATAAAAACCTTCAATTGCGTCATAATAAAACACAACAGTTATTTGGAAAGATGCGGAGTGTCTCTTTTGTGTCTGTTCCCTACTGCAGTAGTTATTATTAATTTGGAACCAATAATCAATATGAGGATAGGGGTTGCCTATCAATAAACTTCCATATCAGATGGCGAGCTTTGCCTAGGAGGTGATTTACAGGTGACCCTGAGAATCCAAAACAAGGAGCTTCAGACAATCCGGGAGTTTCTGATAATCAGCCTTTTGCTTACATTTGAGTTATCAGACTTCCTTGAACGGTAAGACATTTTCGGGACAAAGGGTACCTATTTTACTCCCCTTAATCAAACTGTATTGATTGGTGGCTATATGTTATTTTGTCACTGTCTACTCTCCATCGGAGTGTTCACAGGTATATGTAGCACACATCTGTTAGATAAAGTAGTTTAGAGGCAAGAGGGTATAGGCACAAGTAGAGAAGAGAGAAGAATGGACAGTCATTATGGGCATTAAATTAAGTAAGGGAATGAAGGGTAAGAGACCCTCAAAAAAAGTCTTAACTTAGAGGTGAGATAGAACCTGTGACGGTCTCCGGACACCTTGACTGGGTATCTCCGCCAAGAAGCTGCTTCCCAAACTCTGGAACATGAGACCAGTGGATCTGGCTATAGTTACCCCAAGAACTAGACAGCACCAGTCTTGGAGTAAACCAGAATAAGAACTGTTTATTTGAACAAGAATACAGGCTTTTATACACTTGAGAAGGAGGTCACTCACCCCATTAACAATGACCTAAATGTGACGGGAGTCACTTTTGGGTGCAGGGTGACCAAGAAAAGAATGAACCCTGAGAATATGATTGGATTACTTCAAATGGGACAGTAATATTCATTAACAATATCTCTCAAGAAATATGAAGATGTTATCCCCTGTACACTGTGAGGTCTGTCCAGGAAGTATAACTCCTAATATGGGCATTCCAGGAAGTTCAATGTAAGAGACCGACCATCTATTGCTTAACGATGTTGCTTTTGTCTGGATAAGTAAATTGTGTTAATCTTGTCTGAGGCAGTTTTCCCTTCACCTATTATTAAGTGTGTTAATGAACTCACCTGTTGTCTGCTAGAGGAGGTATTGATTCTCAGAATAATGTGTATTGGGGGCTTGTTATGTAACCATTGTGTGATGTTGTGGGTGGATCCGGGTCATTGTTCATGTGGCGCCTGTAGTATTCTCAAGTGTATAAAAAGAGCCTTCACTTGTTTCAATAAAGAGTCTGATTCCTGTTTGACCCTCGGTACAGAGCCTCGTCTCGTACTTGGGGGGAAGAATTATTATTCATATGGTTTCTTGTTCGGCTGATTGAAGTGTTCGGTAGCTGCCTTTGGGTTCGGAAATGGAATGTCCCAAACGGCTTCAACCCCTTTCATACTCGGGGTGTCGTTACAAAATAATTTAAAATGTTTTCTTAAAAGGCAATGGAAATGTTCAAAGGAATCTCATAACCATTCCATAAAAGCATTCCCGGCATTAAAACATATATCCACACCTGTACAAAACCCTCCACACACCTACATGTATATAGATATACGCGGGTGTACAACCAATAATAAAAACCATTAAAACATATATAGACATGTACGTATATAAAAATATAAATACAAGCATATACATGCATGTATGCAGCAATACTGAAATGAATAAATACAAATACAATAATGGATTATTCTATGAACACAATACCGCCAACCCACTGTGCATTGAAACAATGAAACTAAGCTAATTAATGACAATACACCGGAGGAGCAATATTGGAGCTTCCATGTACATAGTAAACATAATTGTAATATCCGTATCCAATTAGCAATATATATACGGTCATTATATTCCATTGTTTCACGGAGAGCCCATTACCCCACTTTAGTCTAATACGTTTTATAAAAACAAATCATGTTAGTTAAAAAATAGTGTTACAAAAAGATTCATTATTCTAAAAATCTATTACATACCTTTAACCTCACTATCGAACTACCCTACCCAAACCTACCATCTACACACATTACTCCTATCCATATCTGCAGCAAAAAGGCCCATTGTGCTTATCATCTAGTTCCAAAATTCAATGCGCCCTTATATAACATAGCTCAATGCCATGGGTATGACCAGACTAGGTGTTTGGGCCGAGCCCCTTTGATAATATCTATATCACAGAAAGAGGGGGCCACAAGCCCAAACCAGATTAGCGATAAAAGTAAGAGGAAAGGATCACCATAGCTAAAACACATGTACTAGGGGCCTCTGTGGGTACTACAAGAGTCATACTACATTATGCAGTTCAATTTCCTCATTCAGGCCATGCAGGGCTAAAGTCCCCAAAGTAAAAATCCAAAACGCCTCTCTTGTGCATTATATCTGATACTTTTTACCACTATCTACGTCATTTGATATGGCCTCTATTCCAAACACTTTGAGGCCGTCTGTATTACTATTATGGACCTCCTTGAAATGTCTTGGTACCAAATATTTTTCTTTTTATGTTGAAATATTACTTCTGTGCTCATTCATCCTTGTCCTTATTGGCCGTGAAGTCCAACCAACATATGTGAGGCCACAGGGGCACAGGAGGCCATATATGACATATGCTGTGCCACAGTTGATGAACTGCTTGATCTTATAGCCCTTGCCATCAACTCCGACTACATTCCTTTTTCCTGTGGCACATATGTGCGCAATTGCCACAATTAGTACTCCCACCTATAACTGTCTTTTTGGTCAAAGATGGTGGTCCAAGGATTGTTGAGCCCTATGTTCCTTATCTTCTTCTTCTCTACTCCAATCTTCCATTTTTTTTTCTGAATATTTTTTGTATAATGGTGACTTTGTTGTTAAATCTAGTACAAAACCTTATTTGTGGTTGTTCGTCTCTATCATATTTTGTCATTTTTTCACCCCCTGCACAGACATTGTCATACAGCTGTAGATATTTTTGAAAGGCTTCTTCTATGTGCTCATCTTCGTACCCCTTCTCTTTAAATTAGCTTTTTAGAATCAGGCTTTGTTCTTCATAATCATTTTTTAGCGTACAAGTCTGCCTAAGTCTACAAAACTGACCAAAGGGGACATTCTTAATCCACCTAGGATGATGATGGCTGCGGGCGTGAAGGGAAGAATTGCCAGCACTCGGCTTGAAATTAGTTCTTGAATGGATTACTCCATTATCATCGGCCTGTAGCTCTAGGTCTAGAAAGACCAAGGACTTTTCATATACCACATGTGTGAATGAGATTTCAAAGGGATTCCTTGCACAATGTGCAAGAAATCCTTTCAGTTCATCGTCGGTACCATTCCAAATGATAATAACATTGTGGATGTACCGTGCATACAGGACTAGGTTCCTCCCAAATGGGTTGTTAGCCCAAATATATTTGAGCTCCCAATACCCTATGAATAAATTTGCGTAGCTGGGAGCAAACCTAGCCACCATGGCTGTGCCCTTCACCTGCCTAAAGAAACTATCCATAAATGAAAAGTAATTGTGGGTCAAGGTAAACTCGATACACTCGTATATGAATTGGGCTTGTACAGGGTTAAACAAATGTGCTTCCGCCAAATAGTACTCTATGGCTCTAAGGCTGAATTCATGCCGAATGGATGTATACAGGGACGCTACATCGAGCACTAACCATCTGTATCCTTTCTCCCATGTATACGCAGTTAAAATCTCTAGGGCATGGCCCGAGTCCTTTATGTATGACGGCAGGCTGGTTACCAATCCCCGGAGAAAATGGTTGATGTAACTGCCAAGAATGCTGGTCAAACTATCAATTCCTGCAATGAATGGTCTACCTGGAGGCTTCTCCATGTCCTTATGCACCTTCGGTATGTGGTAGAAGTGAGGGACCACTGGAGGTTTTGAATATAGGAATTGATGCTCGCTTTTAGTCAGGACCTGATTCAATAGTGCCCTGTCCAACGGCCCTTTAAGCTCGTTATTATAGCTACCAGTAGTGTCCCATAGGAGTCTGGTGCATGTGTGTTGGTATTGCCAATCAGCCTAAAGGCTTTCTCCAGATATTGATCCCTATCTTTTATGACAAAGCCTCCACCTTTATCCGCTTTTCTAATTAAAATTTCTGAATTCTTTCTCAGGCTGCTCAGAGGGACCTCCATACCTACTTCATGGTCCTTTTTATATTTGTAACCTTTGTCACCACACATCTTCCTAAACTCTTCCATCACAACCTCATAAAAAGTGGGTATGAAGTTGCCCTTATTCCAGTGCGGGTAGAAGCTTGATTTTGGTCTAAAATTCGTATTGATAGTCTCTCCCTCCAATGCCAGGGGGGGGGGGGGGGGGTCTCGTCAACAAACTCATGGCCTCCTTCTGTATATAATTCCTCCAAAATCTCCAGCATTATTATTTATTATTTTATATTATTTATGCTGCATTGCAAAAAATGGCCTGGTCATGAAGAGGGTAAATCTTCCCGAGGTGAAGTGGTTTAACAAAAAAATTAAGTTACACCAAAGTACATAAACCCCCCACCCAAAAAAAATGTTGAGGCCCCCCACCTCCACATATGCACATGTATGAATGTAAACACAAGTGTCGGGGGCGCCTACACTTGAAAACATTTATTGTAATACATATGTTACATATCGGCGCACACGCCGGAATGAGAGTGATAATTCTATCACCAGACCTTCTCCATAACACTAAACTGATGACCTATATGGGCTTTTAAACCATCCCCTATAGAAAATATAGGGTACAGAAATGTGTTGCCATTCAGGGACGCACACAAATTTAAGGTGTGACATGTTGAGTATCTATTTACTTGGTGCAACCTTGTCTTTTATATTTTACAAAAACTGGGTAATTCCTTGCATTTCTTTGCCCTAGAATTAACTTTAGTGTATTTGTGGTAATATCGTATGACATAAAAAATTGGAACTTACCACTATTTTATTCTCTAGGGTGTCTGCTTTCCGAAACTATATCATGTTTCTGGGTTTTTATGTAATCTTCAGGCCTACAATGATTTTTTTAAACGTGTGCAGAAAATGAAAAAAAAGACTCTGGCAGTGAAAGGGTTAAAGTTGATAAAAAAAAAAGCTGTGGAGGTCACATGACTCCTGTGGAGGGCGGAGCTCCAGTCTACAGCCAGATACCATCAGGAAATGCAGATGTGACCGGAAACATTGTTTCTAATGTCTATTGAATGTTTGTTACATTAAAGTTCATTAACCACTTGCCGCCCGCCTATTGTCAAAAGACGTCGGCAAAGTGGTTTTAAAATCCTGACCGGACGTCATATCACGTCCTCAGGATTTGGAGCCCCCCGGGGGCGCGCATCGCGGCGATCGTTGTTGCGGGGTGTCAGTCTGACACCCCGCAACTACGATCTTGGTAAAGAGTCTCCGAGGGAGACTCTTTACCATGTGATCAGCCGTGTCCAATCACGGCTGATCACAGTGTAAATAGGAAGAGTCGGTGATCGGCTTTTCCTCACTCGCGTCTGTCAGACGCGAGTAGAGGAGAGCCAATCGGCTGCTTCTCTGACAGGGGGGTCTGTGCTGATCTATTATCAGCGCAGCCCCCCGAGGATGCCCACACTGGACCACCAGGGATGCCACCAGACCACCAGGGATGCCCAGCAACAGGTACGCCCTAGACCACCAGGGATGACACACAGTGCCCACAATGGATGCCAATCAGTGCCCAAAATGGATGCCAATCAGTGTCCAAAATGGGCATCACTGATTGGCATGCATTATTGTTTGGCACTGATTGGCATCCATCAGTACAAAACAATGCCACCTATCAGTGCCTATCCATGCCACCTATCAGTGCCTATGCGTGCCACCTATCAGTGCCCATCTATGCTGCCTATCAATGCCCATCGATGCTCATCCGTGACGTCTATCCATGCCCATCCATGCCGCCTATCCATGCCAATCCGTGCCAGCTATCAGTGCCAATTTGTGCCACCTATCAGTGCCCATCAGTGCCGCCTATCAGTGCCACATACCAGTGCCCATTAATGCCACCTCATCAGTGCCACTTCATCTGTGCCCATCAGTGCCGCCTTATCAGTGCCCATCAGTGAAGGAGAAAACGTACTTATTTACAAAGTTTTGAAACTGAAACAAAAAAAAAAAACATTTTTTTTTTTTTTTTAAATGTTGGTCTTTTTTTATTTGTTTAGCAAAAAATAAAAAAAGTAGAGGTGATCAAATACCACCAAAATAAATCTCTATTTGTGGAGAAAAAATTATAAAAATTTAATTTGGGTACAGTGTAGCATGACCGCGAAATTGTCATTCAAAGTGTGAGAGCACTGAAAGCTCAAAATTGGTCTGGGCAGGAAGGTGTTTAAGTGCCCCCCGGTATTGAAGTGGTTAAACAAAAACAAAAAAAGAGTGGAGTGGAGGCCACATGTTTCCTGTCAAATGTGGAGCTCCACTCTCGGAAGACAGGAAGTCAATATTGAAGACAGGAAGTGATGTCAGGTACAGACAGGAAGTTCCGGGTGAGAGGTGAGTCGGGAGGAAGTAGAGAGGAGACGTTGCTGGAAGACGCAGCAGAGGAGGTAATAAGATCTTATTTTCTATTAGATAATTGGAGGCTCTGGGGTGGGATATCCAAGTCTTCCATTTTTTACTAAATGTGGTAATGGAATGATCTAAAAGAATGCAAATTCTAACTTCTAACCCCACAGCCTGAAATAATCTGTTCAATTAACTAAGCAATAGGCGGATGTAGAACACTCTCTATGTTATCCTCTACTCTCTGAATTTCCTATATTGTTACCCTCCCCCTTCCCAAGGTTATTCCCTTACTTATAGTTGTACAGGCTGACTAGCAGGTCAATGTGGTGACCTCCCAGACCTACAGCGTGAACCCATTTGGGGTAGGCTGGAATGGGCCATCAAGATTTGAACGAAGCCTATTTTATATGCCTTTACAATGATATGTACCATTTGCAAAAAACTTAATTGTTATGTTCTCTTTTGCTAAAAAAAAAAACGTATGGATAAAAAAAAAAAGATATTATTTTCTATTTACACCCAGTACCCCCGTCATGTCCGTCCTCTTCCTCCATAGTCACTGTGATGTCTTTTATCTCCAGCAGATGATGACACACACATATATAGTGTGGAAACTTAGATTAACCCCTTCAGGGGGATCAGTTGATGATGAATAGTGATGGGCTCCGGTGTGTTGGAAACCCAACATTCCGGATCCCACCAGGAAACTGACACTGCACAGCGCTAATCACAGGCAGTGAGACATTACCCAATTTGTGCAGCTGCAGACCAGGAAATGTCTCACTGCCTGTGGATAGCGCTGTGCAGTGTCGGCTTCCTGGTGGAATCGGGAACATGGGATTTCCAACACACCGGAGCCCATCACTAATGAATATTTCTTCCTTCCAAAGCTGGCCATACATGGTTCAGTTTTATCATTCAGCCAGTGGGATGAGAGGAAAAAACTGAAGTGATTCCCCCATCCACACATTGGAGGGGATGGGGGAATCCTCCCCACTGTACTATTGTATTCTGGCAATGGGGGGCGCTCCTCCGCTCTCAGAATACACAGATCAGTGATGAAGCTATTGGCTGCAGCCGCTGATCGAGTGACTTTTATCCGGCAGTGACCACACATGGATGGAAATGTGACGATCCCTGCTGAACCAGCTGAATTTCCATGTCTCTATGGTCACCATAAGTCAGGGCTCAACAATTCCCAGGTCACCATGGTGACTAGAAATGGCGTCCTGGCCCCTGGGCTCTTGTCAGCCCATTCTCACTGTTGGTCTGAATAATGTTTCTGCCTAAAACCCGGACACATTATTCAGACAGGAATGTGGCTCGGAGTGGGGCCAGGCAGGAGGGTGAGGGGAGGAGGAGGGAGATGATGGCACCCGACCTGTGAAGTCAGGGGTGGACTGAACAGGACAGTGGCATGAGAGGACTCATCTCACTGAGCTCCCGCTGCCGATCTTTCTCCTTTCCACAGCCGCATTACTGTCACCATCGGCTCCTGCTTCCACCCACAGCTGCCTGTTTCCCTGCAGAGCCCTCCGGCAGAACAGAGAGGAAGGAGTGGGACCGAATCTTCAACATGGCGCCACCTCGGCACTGCCACAAAGATCCCCACAAGGTGCTGAGAAACAGGACTACAGAGTCCTTACAGGAGTAACCAGGACAAGCCTGCAAAGCAGCCAAGCTAAGAGACCAGCCAGGGAGGGACATGCTGCTTTATGTACACAAGATGTCCTCTCCATCCACTCTGCTCTCACACACTGCTGGGGGAGATGTACAGGACATGCAGGAGGACACAGGGGAGGGGGGATTGGATTACTGTCCTACACCCTGCACCACATGTCCTGCATTCTGCACCCACTAACTTTTTTAGCTGGCTCCTACATTCAAAGCAAATTTGTCAAGCCCCACTTTAAGTGATTTCCTCCCCTCCCCTCATCTTCTTCATTATGTAAGTCATGCTGAGATCATCTCCCATTGGCTGAGCAATATTCTCATTTGTCTCTGAGCTCCTTCTTGCTATTCCTCGTCCTGCCTGTTGTTTCCTTGGATTGATTTTCTGTGTAGTGACCCCGGCTTCATCTCTTGGATGCGCTCGTCTGTTGCTTGTCCTGACCTTTATCCTGATTCCTGGATCTCCTCCTCATCTCTCCTCCATATCCTCTTACACAGCTTTTCTCCACACCTGCAGTGATCCTGGGGGGTGGAAACTTGGCACCAGCACTCAGCAAAATCCATCCCCACCATTAGGAGCTCTGCAGAAAATTGTCTGCTATTTACACTCCGTTCCTCCGCACATCACCTGATCACATGAGAGCTTACTTTCACAGATTCCTGACAGATTTCTGTATGGTAAAGGTCAAAGTTCACTCTTCAGTTTAGGAGAGGAAGGACGCACCCAGGAACAATGATTTGGTTTGCACGGGAGCCTCCTATAGAGGACCCCTCAAATCTCCCCATCCAAATGTCACTCAATCCAGAGTCTATGTGTCCTATGATATCACACTGATCTCACAGCTCCTCCTCCCAATGTCCCTCCATCTGCTTTTTTTTCTGATGCTCTTAGGATGTGGGCGGACCCTTGGCATCCTTAATAGCAAAGTGGGACTGTTGGTCCTGCATTGTATGTAATGATATCAGAATTCCTGCTACAAGCTTTTATCCTGCATAGTGTGGGGGTCCTGTGTGGGTAAATTATACCTCAGTCTGAAGTGAGGCTTTAATGAAACAGAAACCTGAATGGTGAGGTGAGGAGGATTCTGGGAATATCATTAGATTTTTGCTATTTGTGTTCAGATCTAGAGTTTTCCTCCTGTGAAGTCTGGAGATCATATGACCATCACATTGCCTCCACCTCCCTCCCTGATAGAATAGAGAAATACAAAGAAGATTCTAGAAGACACCAGAGAGATGATGGAGGAGAGGTGAGCGGTGCTGGGAATTCTGGGACATTATCCAGTAACAGACAAGGGATGTGTCTGGATGGTGACTGTATCATTGTGTGTGTCAGGTTCCTATAAGGTGTCAGGATGTCACTGTCTATTTCTCCATGGAGGAGTGGGAGTATTTAGAAGGACACAAGGATCTCTACAAGGACGTCATGATGGACAATCAGCCGCCCCTCACATCACCGGGTAAGAGGAGACTTTATTGTAAAGGAGAGAGCAGTACGGAGGGTCCACCTAGATCCCCCATCATCTGATAAACACATAGAAACAATGTATTCAGTCAGTGTGTGTGTTTCCTACAGATGGATCCAGTAATGGGAACCCACCAGAGAGATGTCCCCCTCCTCTGTATTCCTGGGATTCTACACAGGAAGGTCACACCATCCCCCACCATCATCAGGTAGATGATTGACAATTATTGGTAGTTCTGATTTATACACAGCATGATTGTTACAATGAATGTTTTATTATATATTCAGAGTGGAAACCTCGGGGATGATAATATTGATGTTAAAGAAGAGTATAAAGAGGAGGATGAGGAGTATGGAGTGATGGAGGAGTTTTCAGAAGGACAAAAGGATATGATGGAGCCACCAAATACCAGGAACCCACCAGAGAGATGCCCCCGTCCTCTGTATTCCCGGGATTATACACAGGAAGGTCACACCATCCCCCACCATCATCAGGTAGATGAGGAACAATCACTGATAGTATCATTAGGATCTGTACATTATCTGCATTGTTACCATTGATGTCATTTTTATTATATATTCAGAGTGGAAAACTGAGAGATTCTAAAGTTGAGGTTAAAGAAGAGATAAAAGAGGAGGATGATGAGGATGGGGTGATGGAGGAGTCTCTAAAAGAACACAAAGATTTGTACCAGCACACCATGGTGGAGTCATCCAGCTACAGAAACCCACCAGAGAGATGTCCCCGTCCTCTGTATTCCCGGGATTCCACACAGGAAGATCACATCATCCCCCACCATCATCAGGTAGATGATTTACAATGATTGGTAGATATAATTTATACATAGCATGATTGTTACAATTAGACCCCTTTCACACTGCACCGCCCATAGCGTGGGCGGTAAAACGCCACAATTTTTAGCGGGGTTTTACCGTCGGGTTTGCGTCTCATTTTCGCCCGCTATCGGGGCGCTTTTACCCCCCTGCTGGCGGCCGAGAAAAGGTTAAAGCCCCCGGCAAAACCCTGCAATAGCAGCGTTTTGCCGGCGGTATTACAGCGCTGCCCCATTGATTTCAGTGGGAAGCAGAACTGAAGGAGCGCTGGAGGAGCGGTGAGTTCACTGCTCCTTCACCGCTCCAAAGAAGCTGCTGGCAGGACTTTTTGTGACGCCCTGCCAGCGCACCGCTGCAGTGTGAAAGCCCTCGGGCTTTCACACTGCAGACAATGGAGCAGCTGTTTTAGGGCGGATTGCAGGCGCTATTTCTAATGCTATAGTGCCTGCAAAACGCCCCCAGTGTGAAAGGCGTCTTAAAGTTGGGAAAACTGTTTTGGCTGAGTAAAAAGTTTGGTGTGAAAATTGCCTGTTTGTCTCTTTGGTGAACACCTGAATTTGCAGGGCACTCAGGGGGTGTTCGCCACGCTGAACGCTCTACAATGCACAGTGCATTCTAAGCCCTGATTGGGTAATGCCTTGCCCAATCAGGGTGCTGTAAATAGCTGGTTATTAAAGAGTGGGGTCGGGAAGCCGGCCGTGGCCTCCTTCACAACCGAGTCATCAGCTGTCAATGGGCTTTCCCCCTGACAGCTGAATAAAATTAAAAAAAAAAATTAAAAAAAATTAAAAAAATTAAAATTTCCGGCAACAAAAAAGTGAAAAACAAAACGTGGGAGCCCCCCCTCCATTTCATACCAGACCCTTATCTGAGCATGCAGCCTGATAGGCCAAGAACTGGGGGTGTTTTGGGGCAGGGGATCCTTCCATCCCAAAGTATTTTGTTTTTCCCAGCCGCTCGGCTGTTATACTGGAGGAGCGAGAGAGGACGTCCCTCCGCCGCTCTTACCAGGCCTCCCGTCCCACCGGGAGACCCGATCCGCGATCTGGCACTTCTGCCGGTTAGAGTAATGCCACGTACACACGTTCGGAAATTCCGCCAACAAAAGACCGATGTGAGCTTTTGGTCAGAAATTACAACCGTGTGTATGCTCCATCTGACTTTTGCTGGCAGCATTTCCACCAGCAAATGATTGAGAGCATGTTCTTTATTTTTCCAACGGAAAAAGTTTCTATCGGAAGTTCCGATCGTCTGTAGGCAATTCCGACGTGCAAAATTCCTACGCATGCTCGGAAACAATTTGACGCATTCTCGGAAAGCATTGAACTTCATTTTCCCGGCTCGTCATAGTGTTGTACATAATCGAGTTCTTGAAAATTCAGAGAACTTTTGTGTGACCGTGTGTATGCAAGCCAAGCTTGAGCGGAATTCCGTCTGGAAAAACCATCCGATTTTTCCGAAGAAAATTCCGCTCGTGTGTACGCGGCATAAGACTGGCACAAACCCGGAAACGGCTTTGTTCCAGTCTTTTCTCTGTGAACACTGAATTTTAAAAATGGCAGTATTTAGAATCACCGTTTTTGGCGATCTGAATACTTTGAAGTGTAAAGGAGGGATTTGGGGTCTTTTAGCCCCCCCGATCCCTCCATAAAGAGTACCTGTCATCATCTATTACTGTCACAAGGTATGTTTACATTCCTTGTGACAGCAATAAAAGTGATCAGAATTTTAATTTTTATTTTTTTTAAAGTAAAAAATAAATAAATAAAATAAATTTGAAAAAAAATGAAAGCGCCCCCGTCACCACGAGCTTGCGCAGCAAAAAAAATGCACACATGTGAGGTATCGTTGCGATCATCAGAGCGAGAGCAATAATTCTAGCACTAGACCTCCTCTGTAACTCTAACCTGGTAACCATCATTTTCTTTAAAGCGCCGCCTATAGAGATTTTTAGGTACCGTAGTTTGTCGCCATTCCACGAGTGTGCGCAATTTCAAAGCATGACATGTTTGGTATCTATTTACTCGGCATAACATCATCTTTCACATTATACAAAAAAAAATTGGCTAACTTTACTGTTTTTAGTTTTTTTACTTCATGAAAGTTTAAAAAATTGCATTTGAAAGACCGCTGCACAAATACAGTGTGACAGAAAATATTACAACAATCGCCATTTAATTCTCTGCTATATATATATATATATATATATATATAATGTTTGGGGGTTCTAAGTAATTTTCTAGCAAACAATATGGAATTTAACTTGCAAGCAACAAATGTCAGAAATAGGCTTAGTCATGAAAGGGTTAAAAATCAATATTTTACATATTGAACTGGTCTACGCCCAATTGGAGTCATTGTCCTTCAAAGTCCCACCAGAGGGTCTCTTTTTGTTTTGTGGCTCATATTAGGGATGTGGGCAATTTCTCCTCCACCCCACGAGGTGAACTATTCTACCTAACCTGTTAACCACTTCAGCCCCGAGCCTCTTTTTGAGATTTGTTGTTTACAAGATAAAATCATTTTTGTTTTGCTAGAAAATTTTTGGGGAAAAAAATTCACGTTTTTTAGTTAAAAAACAAGACAACAGTAAAATTAGCCTAATTTGTTTCTATATTGTGAAAGATAATGTTACGCCAAGTAAATTGATACCCAACATGTCACGCTTCAAAATTGCGCCTGCTCGTGGAATGACGACAAACTTTGACAAAATCTCCATTGACAACATTTCTACAGGTCACCAGTTTTGAGTTACAGAGGCGGTCTAGGGCTGGAATTATTTCTCTCACTCTACCGAGCGCGGCGATACCTCACATGTGTGGTTTGAACACTGTTTTCATATCCGGGCGTTACTCGCGTATGTTTTTGCTTCTGCCATAACAACGCTATTTAGTGTCAAAGTACCAACGTACGTTTACTGCCATTTGCGTGAAGTGGTTAATATGACAAGTTTGTGAACAAAACATCACTTTGAAAATAACTGTGGGAAAAAAATTACAACTTCTAAGAACTCACCATGCCTCTTACTAAATACCTTGGACTGTCTACTTTCCAAAAAGGGGTCATTTGGGGGGGATTTGTACTGTGATCAATTTTCAGTGATTGGCACCATAGATTGTAGACTCTATAACTTTCACACAGACCAAATAATAGCCACTGATTTGGATTATTTTTACCAAAGAGATGTAGTAGTATAAACTTTGGCCCAAATTTATGATAAATAAATAAATTTTATTTATAATGCAAAAATAAAAGCCCCAGTGGTGATTAAATACCACCAAAAGAAAGTTCTATTTGTGTGAAAAAAAGGACACAGATTTCATATGGGTACAGTGCTGCATGACTGAGTAATTGTCATTCAAAGTGTGGGAGCGCTGAAAGCTGAAAAATTGGCCTGGGCAGTAAGTGGATATAAGAGCCCGGTAGACAAGTGGTTAAGCATCATTAAAATTACTTCTCCTGGAAAAACTATTTAAAAAAAAAAAATTTTTGCATTGATACATGTCCCCCAGGGCAGTACCCGGCCCCCATACCATTTTTATGGCCAATTACTTGTATATAAGCCTTCAAAATGGGGACTTTTTGATTTTCCAAGTTCGGGTCTCATAGACTTTATTAGGGTTTATCGTTTCAGTCACAACTTTTTCTCTGTTCGGGAGTTCTGGTGCAAACCAAACAGGGGGGTGTTCAGCCCATCTCTATTTACAATGAATGTTTTATTATATCTTTCAGAGTGGAATCCTCGGGGATTATAAAATTGTTGTTAAAGAAGAGTATAAAGAGGAGGATGAGGAGTATGGAGTGATGGAGGAGTTTTCAGAAGGACACAAGGATATGATGGAGCCACCAAATACCAGGAACCCACCAGAGAGATGTCCCCGTCCTCTGTATTCCCGGGATTCCACACAGGAAGATCACACCATCCCCCACTGTTATAAGGTTGGTGGGATGGATCATCTAGAACATGGACTCCTAGAGATGTGTGGATTTTTTATGTGATGTCACAATTATAAAGCTTATATGTTACAGATGATATTCTCTGTCATTTTTCTTGATTTACAGTGGAGATCCAATCGATATAGAATTTGAGGTTAAATCAGAAGAAGAAGAGCGGTATGTGAGGGATGATCAGCAGTCTATGGAGGAGGATGGAATAACGGGGACATTTATAGAGGAGGACACTCCTACAGAGATCAGTACAGGTGGGTCATTAACACTAAATACATTCCTCCGCCCATACTGCTCACTGATTGGTCCAGAGTAGGGCGGGGACTGGGTGATAATCTTCCTTCTCTGTGATGCAGACACAATTTATGGATCTAGACTGCATTTATGGAAATTCTGGGGTTAATCAGGGATAAGCATGATCTCTGACAGAACAATTCTCCCAGGATTACTTGCTCTGTTGTCTGCTGGCTGTGCCGGGTGGAGGGATATGTCTGTATAGTCTCAGACCCAAGTCACTGAGTGCAGTCTCAGGAGATGGGAGGCAGCGGTGTGGGACCTCTGCAACTTGTCTCATGGAAACATTTAATCTTCCACTCATTACTAAATACCAATATTATGAGTCCTGACCCTTACACTGTATAATTTATATTGTACATTACATACTCCTGACCCCTACACTATATACTCTATGTTGTACATTACATTATTCTGATACTATATAGTCCTATCTGTTGTATCTTATACAATATGTTATACATTACATAGTCCTGACTTCTGCTCTCTCCCCTCTACCCACTGCTATATATACACATAATATGGATTCTCTTTTGTCACACCCATTTCCTACCAGCTGGACATTTTATATCTGATGATCTGATTGGAGCACAGACTTTTACATGTAGATAATAATGTGATAACATCCTCAAACTTTGGAACCTTAAACAGAAAGTGATAATGAGGGAGGAGTCAATAACCCAATGATGGGGGTCTTCAGGATCAGTCCAGTCTTCATCTTGGTTGTTCTCCCCATCCTCACTCTCTGACCTCTGGTGGGGCTCAGCCCGCTGTTATTCATGACTAAATCATGGACTAAATAAGGAAGTGCAGGACTTCTTGTGTTGGGAAGATGGCAATGAGTGATAGAGGGGGTGGGGACACTCGTCCTATAATCCCCTCATCACTGTCACTCCTATAAAAGACAGTTCTCGTTGTTTCCTCACTCTCTGACTAAGGTCCATGAATAAAGAAATGAACTGGTAGGAGATCAGAGGACCCATTTACTAGTTACCTTGAGGGGGGAATTGTAAGATCCTCAGAGACAAAGCTGCCTGATGTGGGCGGAGTCCTGGTTTAGGGGAACCAATCTGCTCATGTCTAGTAATAATCTTTTTATTTCTATTTTAGTAGATGGACGGGAGATGAGGAAAACCTCAGAGGATTGTCTCACTTTGTCTCCAGACTGTAAAGTAGAAGATGAGGACATCACACAGTATAGTCCAGGAGAAAACCCGACTACCTCAAATGTCCATCCGGCACCACACAGTGTAGATGGACCATCGTATTCCTCTTATCCTGAGGAACCTCAGACTGTGCGGGACGGGGCCGTCCTTCCAACAGAGAAGAGCTTTTCCTGTACTGAGTGCGGGAAGTGTTTCCGTTTTAAATCCATTCTTCATGTGCATATAAGATCTCACACAGGAGAGAAGCCGTATTCCTGTCCTGAGTGCGGGAAATGTTTTTCAGTGAAGTCCAAACTTTCCACACATCAGAGATTTCACACGGGGGAGAAGCTGTATTCCTGTCCTGAGTGCGGGAAATGTTTTTCACAGAAGTCCAATCTTTACACACATGAGAGATCTCACACGGGGGAGAAGCCGTATTCCTGTGCTGAGTGCGGGAAATGTTTTTCAGTGAAGTCCAGTCTTTACAGACATCAGAGATCTCACACAGGAGAGAAGCCGTATTCCTGTCCTGAGTGCGGGAAATGTTTTTCAGTGAAGTCCAAACTTTCCACACATCAGAGATTTCACACGGGGGAGAAGCTGTATTCCTGTCCTGAGTGCGGGAAATGTTTTTCAGTGAAGTCCAGTCTTTACAGACATCAGAGATCTCACACAGGAGAGAAGCCGTATTCCTGTCCTGAGTGCGGGAAATGTTTTTCAGTAAAGTCCCATCTTGACACACATCAGAGATCTCACACAGGAGAAAAGCCGTATTCCTGTCCTGAGTGCGGGAAATGTTTTCCACAGAAGTCCAGTCTTGACACACATCAGAAATTTCACACGGGGGAGAAGCCGTATTCCTGTCCTGAGTGCGGGAAATGTTTTCCACAGAAGTCCAGTCTTGACACACATCAGAGATCTCACACAGGAGAGAAGCCGTATTCCTGTCCTGAGTGCGGGAAATGTTTTTCAGCTAAGTCCAATCTTTCCACACATCAGAGATCTCACATAGGGGAAAAAACATATTCCTGTCCTGAGTGTGGGAAATGTTTTTCACAGAAGTCCTATCTTTCCAGACATCAGAGATCTCACACGGGGAGAAGCCGTATTCCTGTCCTGAGTGAGGGAATTGCTCCTCACTGAAGTCCTGTCTTCCTGTACATCAGGGATCCCACACAACCCTCGAGGTGTATTAGTGCCTTGAGTGTGGGAAATGTCTTCTATATGAATGTTGCTGGACATCAAAGCTCTCATGTGGGGAAGAAGCACACCCTGATATACACCTCAGATATACTCCATGGCTGATCTTCATCATGGAAGAAACAGTTCATAAGGAGATCAGAGATCACCAAAGACATGGATGAAGTGTTGTACCGTGTTGGCCATTGATAGCAGGAGAAAAATAAAAATGGAGTCATTACCTTTCATTGGCTGAGTACATTTTGTGGTGGAAGATTTCACAAACACTTAGAGGTCTGTTTAAAAACAATAGTTGAATGGTTATGACCGGCATTCGTCCAGCCATGATGAATATTGGCCGTATTTTATTTCACACTCTGATTTCCTTGACTCCATCTAATGACCATAATGCGGTATTGCACTAATTGAGGTATTTCAGGAAAAATACCCGATTATGGCCACTAGATGGAGCTGATGATCATAGGAAATCACTGTGTTAAATCACAGCCAGAAATTGTAACAGCTGAATGAATGATTGTCACATTAGTCCAATACATTTCTTGGAAAAACAGACCTCTTAGTCTCCTTCATCAGACATGTCTTCATACTAATACCTGAGATCATACTCATACACTTATCAGTACAGTACACACTGAAGGATAGAACTTAAATAAGCCAATACTATTAGACCAACCATTGAATTAAAATGAGAAATACCATGTTTGGACTTTAGATGGCGCTAAGTATAATAGCAATTATCTCCAGCTAGTGGAAAATGTAGTATTTTCTATTTTAAATCAATGGAAATTATTCGACCAGCAAATAGCCAATTAAACTCCATTTTCCCCTCATTCACACAGAAGGAATGTACATGTATTTTCATTGGGTGAATTATTATGTAAATTATTTATGAATAGAACCCTAAATGTCAGGAGACGTTTATATAAAGATGGGAAGTATGTAGCAGATAAATGAATAGACCTCCTAGCAATGTTCTTACCAGGCTGCAGCTAGGGGGAGCTCTAATGTTTAGAGTGTGACCACAGCAGAGTGATCCCATCTAGCTCGCATTAACCCTTTCACTGCCAGAGCTGGTTTTGTATTATTTTTGCACACATGGTAATATGCAGATTTTGGGCCTGAAGATTAGATTAAACCCCCAAACATATATTTTCTGAAAGCAGATGCCCTGGAGAATAAAATGGTGGTAATTGTTAAGGTGTTCCTCGTACACAAATGCCACCTTCATATCTGTGTTTATTTTCTACTTTCCCCCATTTTCTATGGTGTGATCTTTTCTACAATACTTTGTTATAAAAATGTAACACGTTGTGTATTGTATTGTACACAAACTAATAATGACTCCGCCTCCACATTCCAGACAAGTCATTTTCCTGACCAATTGGATTTTTTTCTTTGCTATTTCCTGATTTTATGACTGCAATCTTGTTATAAGTAAAACTATAATAAAAAATGTATTGAACGGAAAAAAAGTTGTGTGTGTGGGTGCAATAATGAAAATCTTTGGTACCCAAAATTGCTCATAGATGATACTTTAACCACTTCAGCCCTTTCCTGACCAGAGCACTTTTTGCGATTTGGCACTGCGTCGCCTTAACTGACAATTGTGCGGACGTACGAGGTTGCACCCAAACAAATTTGACGTCCTTTTATTCCCACAAATAGACCTTTCTTTTGGTAGTATTTTATCGCCTCTGCGTTTTTTATTTTTTATAAACAGAAGAATAGCGAAAATTTTGAAAAAAACGCATTATTTTTTACTTTTTGCTATAATAAATATCCCTGAAAAATATGTAAAAAAAAGTTTTTTTTTCCTCAGTTTAGGCTGATATGTATTCTTCTACATATTTTTGGTAAAAAAAAATCGCAATAAGCGTATAATGATTGGTTTGCGCAAAAGTTATAGAATCTACAAAATTGGGGATAGTTTTATGGCATTTTTATTATTATTTTTTTTTAGTAATGGCCGCGATCTACGATTTTTTATCAGGACTGCGACATTATGGCAGACACATTGGACAATTTTGACACATTTTTGGAACCATTGGCATTAATACAGCGATCAGTGCGATTAAAAATGCATTGATTACTGTAAAAATGTCACTGGCAGTGAAGGGGTTAACTGTGTTCCCTGGGAGGTGATTCTAACTGAAGGGGGAGGTGACTAACTACAGGAAGTGACAGATCGTGGTTCCTAGCCAATAGAACAGAACAGAGAAGTGTGTGTTTACACACACTCGCCCCTGTTCTGTGTCTCCTGGTCACAATCGCTTGTGGCCGGTGGTCATCATGACCATCGGCCACGAGCATCGGCAACCCCGCTGTGCAGCGAGCGCGCGCCTGCTATCCCGATCCTGCGAGCCAACTTACAGTTACGTGGTTTCACGCAGGGGAGCCAACTGCGGCGGCTGGTCCAGAAGTGGGTAAATCCTTTACAGGTCATCAATTTAGAGATAACCATAGAGATGGCCCAGAGTGCAGTGGTCAGGAACATGTCATATACAGTCCTGTGTATAGAGTGCAGTGGTCAGGAACATGTCATATACAGTCCTGTGTATAGAGTGCAGTGGTCAGGAACATGTCATATATAGTCCTGTGTATAGAGTGCAGTGGTCAGGAACGTGTCATATACAGTCCTGTGTATAGAGTGCGGTGGTCGGGAACATGTCATATACAGTCCTGTGTATAGAGTGCGGTGGTCGGGAACATGTCATATACAGTCCTAAGTTTTTTTTTATGTTATTTGGTTCCACTGTTTCACCAGAATTTACATCAAATGATGCCTTGGAAGTATTTGTTTGATTTAATCAAACCCCAAAAAATTGCGTTTTTGTCTCTCCTATGGATTGTGCTCTATCCTTAGGAGCGACATCTTTATCCCACCAACAAAATGGCCGCCATGCCATATTTGATTGGTTCTATTTAGGGGTATTTTCTCCTCCACTCCCTATTTAAAGTTGGCCCAGGTCACCGGAAATTAGGTCCTTGATGACGCCCTGTGGGAGGGTGAAACGTTGACGCAATTTCCGTTATCACTGACGTTACTTCCGGTCCCGTGGAACGCATGCCAGGAACGGCGTTTTTACACTCACAGCTCCATGTTTGAGGCTTGTTTGATCGTACTTTTTGTAAGTACCCATTCCCTTTTACAATAAAACCTTTTTTAATGGTACCTCACTATCGGTTCCAATTTTTTTCTTCACTTTTGGGTACCTGTTTGCTCTGCTGAGAAACTTCATTAAGGAATACTGAATCTGAGGATTTTGACACCATATCCATCTTCCCTGGACACCAATACAAAGCCTAAAGTGACCCACCAGACTGAAAAGCTGGGGGTCGTCGCAATCTGGTGAGTGGGGATACATGAGGGGGCGTTATACACCTGAATACTTCTGCAGCAATTTTGCACTGTTTTCCCTTCAGATTGGAGCACCTTGAGTCACTTTCACACATTTTTTGTTTGGACTTTGCTTTGTTCGTTTTTTTGATTGTTGTTTTACACTTATTGTGGTTGTGAGCGCTATATGTATACAGTCCTGTGTATAGCGTGCGATGGTCAGGGACATGTCATATACAGCCCTGTGTATAGAGTGCGGTGGTCAGGAACATGTCATATACAGTCCTGTAGATAGAGTGCAGTGGTCAGGAACATGTCATATACAGTCCTGTGTATAGAGTGCAGTGGTCAGGAACATGTCATATACAGTCCTGTGTATAGAGTGTGGTGGTCAGGGACATGTCATATACAGTCCTGTGTATAGAGTGCGGAGGTCAGGAACATGTCATACACAGCCCTGGGTTTAGAGTGCGGTGGTCAGGAACATGTCATATACAGTCCTATGTATAGAGTGCGGTGGTCAGGAACATGTCATATACAGTCCTGTGTATAGAGTGCGTGGTCAGGAACATGTCATATACAGTCCTGTGGATAGAGTGCGGTGATCAGGAACATGTCATTTACAGTCCTGTGGATAGAGTGCGGTGGTCAGGAACATGTCATATACAGTCCTGTGTATAGAGTGCAGTGGTCGGGAACATGTCATATACAGTCCTTTGTATAGAGTGCGGTGGTCGGGAACATGTCATATACAGTCCTGTGTATAGAGTGCGGAGGTCAGAAACATGTCATATAAAGCCCTGGGTTTAGAGTGCGATGGTCAGGGACATGTCATATACAGCCCTGTGTATAGAGTGCGGTGGTCAGGAACATGTCATATACAGTCCTGTGTATAGAGTGCGGTGGTCAGGAACATGTCATATACAGTCCTGTGTATAGAGTGCAGTGGTCAGGAACATGTCATATACAGTCCTGTGTATAGAGTGCAGTGGTCAGGAACATGTCATATACAGTCCTGTGTATAGAGTGCGGTGGTCAGGAACATGTCCTATACAGTCCTGTGTATAACATGTCATTTACAGTCCTGTGGATAGAGTGCGGTGGTCAGGAACATGTCATATACAGTCCTGTGTATAGAGTGCAGTGGTCGGGAACATGTCATATACAGTCCTTTGTATAGAGTGCGGTGGTCGGGAACATGTCATATACAGTCCTGTGTATAGAGTGCGGAGGTCAGAAACATGTCATATAAAGCCCTGGGTTTAGAGTGCGATGGTCAGGGACATGTCATATACAGCCCTGTGTATAGAGTGCGGTGGTCAGGAACATGTCATATACAGTCCTGTGTATAGAGTGCGGTGGTCAGGAACATGTCATATACAGTCCTGTGTATAGAGTGCAGTGGTCAGGAACATGTCATATACAGTCCTGTGTATAGAGTGTGGTGGTCAGGGACATGTCATATACAGTCCTGTGTATAGAGTGCGGAGGTCAGGAACATGTCATACACAGCCCTGGGTTTAGAGTGCGGTGGTCAGGATCATGTCATATACAGTCCTATGTATAGAGTGCGGTGGTCAGGAACATGTCATATACAGTCCTGTGTATAGAGTGCGTGGTCAGGAACATGTCATATACAGTCCTGTATATAGAGTGCGGTGGTCAGGGACATGTCATATACAGTCCTGTATATAGAGTGCGGTGGTCAGGGACATGTCATATACAGTCCTGTGTATAGAGTGCAGTGGTCAAGAACATGTCATATACAGTCCTGTGTATAGAGTGCGGTGGTCAGGAACATGTCATATACAGCCCTGTGTATAGAGTGCGGTGGTCAGGAACATGTCATATACAGTCCTGTGTATAGAGTGCGGTGATCAGGAACATGTCATATACAGTCCTGTGTATAGAGTGCGGTGGTCAGGAACATGTCATATACAGTCCTGTGTATAGAGTGCGTGGTCAGGAACATGTCATATATAGGGATGAGTCAAACACCCCCGGGTTCAGTTCGCACCAGAACCTGCGAACGGACCGAAAGTTCGTACGAACGTTAGAACCCTATTAGTTACAATGGACGCGAATGTTTGAAATCTAAAGTGCTAATTATAACGGCCAATATGCATGTTATTGTCATAAAAAGGTTTGGGGACCCGGGTCCTGCCCCAGGGGACATGTATCAATGCAAAAAGAAGTTTTTAAAAACTGACGTTTTTTCTGGAGCGCTATATGTATACAGTCCTGTGTATAGAGTGCGATGGTCAGGGACATGTCATATACAGCCCTGTGTATAGAGTGCGGTGGTCAGTAACATGTCATATACAGTCCTGTGTATAGAGTGCGGTGGTCAGGAACATGTCATATACAGTCCTGTGTATAGAGTGCGGTGGTCAGGAACATGTCATATACAGTCCTGTGTATAGAGTGCGGTGGTCAGGAACATGTCATATACAGTCCTGTGTATAGAGTGCGGTGGTCAGGAACATGTCATATACAGTCCTATGTATAGAGTGCGGTGGTCGGGAACATGTCATATACAGTCCTGTGTATAGAGTGCGGTGGTCAGCAACATGTCATATACAGTCCCGCGTATAGAGTGCGGTGGTCAGGAACAAGTCCTACATCCCTGTGTATAGAGTGCTGTGGTCAGGAACATGTCATATACAGTCCTGTGTATAGAGTGCGGTGGTCAGGAACATGTCAAAAACAGTGCCTGTTATATATAGTGGTGGTGGTCAGAAACATGTCATATACAGTCGTGTATAGAGTGCGGTGTCAGGAACATGTCATATACAGTCCTGTGTATATAGAGTGTGGGTGTCAGGGACATGTCATATACAGTCAGTCCTGTGTATAGAGTGGCAGAGGCAGAGACACATGTCATATACAGTCCTGTGTATAGAGTGCGTGGTCAGGAACAGGTCATATATAGGGATGAGCCAAACACCCCCGGGTTCTGTTCGCACCAGAACCTGCGAACGGACCGAAAGTTTGTACGAACGTTAGAACCCTATTTGTTACAATGGACGCGAATGTTTGAAATCTAAAGTGCTAAATATAACGGCCAAAATGCATGTTACTGTCATAAAAAGGTTTGGGGACCCGGTCCTGCCCCAGGGGACATGTATCAATGCAAAAAGAAGTTTTTAAAAACTGACGTTTTTTCTTGAGCAGTCATTTTAAAGTGAAAAAAAATTGAAATATTCCTTTAAATATGGTACCTGGGGGTTTCAAAATGCCTTAAGTCCTGGGGTTTTTTTAAAATCCCCGTGGTAAAAAAAAAAAGGCCCATTTAAAACCGGGGTTTTAATTGGGAAGGGCGGTGGTAAAAAGGGAAAAAATTTCATAAAATATTCCTGGGGTAATAAGTTTGCAGTTGGTTCAAGAAAAATTTCCCCTAACAGTCCTGGGAAAAAACCCAACCCCAGAAACATTCCCCAAATAAAGCCCATGTTTAGAATCCCCTGGCCGGGAAACATTTCCTAACCCCGGAAAAAAAGGGGCCCGTTGGGCGGAAAAGGGCTTTAAAAAGGGGGTCCTGTTAAAAGGTTTTGGACGGGGCCCCCTGTCCAAATTTTAAGCCCCCTGACCCCCAAAAAAGGAAGTGCGGGGTAAAGGAAAAATGATCCAAACACACCCGGGGTTCGATGGCGGGGGTTTTTTTTTTCCCAAAACTTTTTTCCAATAAAAAACCCCATTTTATTAGGGGAAAAATCCTTTTCCAATTAACTTTTCCCAAAATCCCCCCCCCCATTCCTGGGGTATAAATTTGCTTTTCCCCAGGAACCCATTTCCTATACCCCAAATCCCTTGTATGGGGGGGATTTTTTTGGTGGGGGGGAAAGGGGTTCTTTTTTTTAAGGCCCTTTTTTAAGATCGGGGGTTTTTTTTTCCCGGGGACTTTCTAAAATTCTCGGGAAAAAAGTGGGTGTCAAACTTGCCCCTATTTACACCTTTTAAAAGGGTTTCCGGGGGGTTTCCAGGAATGCCCAAATTTAAGGGCCTGTTTGAAATGGGGAAAGTGCTTTGGCCCCCCCCCGGGGAAAAAAAAGGGGAACCAATTTTTTAAAAAGTTTTTTTAAGCCCCTTTTAAACCCCCCGGGTTAAAGGCCCCACCAAACCCCCTCCCCAACGGAGAATTTTTTTTAAAGTTCGACGGGAAGTTTAAACCCTTTTCCCCCATCCCTTTTGGGATTTTCCGAATTTTTTTGTTAAAAAACCCCCTAAAGTTGTTTTTTTAAATTTAAAAGGGGCCAATACATTTTTTTTCCCTTAAAAAGGGGGGTTTGGGGGAACCCGGGTTTTTGCCCCGGGGTTGTTTTTCAAATTTTAAAAAAAGGGAATTTTTTAAAAACCTAAATTTGACCGGTTTTTTTTGAGGGTTCCCCCATTTTTAAATGTTTTGGGAAAAAAAAATTAAAAAACCCTTTTATTTCCCGGGGGGTCAAAATCCTTAAGTTCTTTTTTTCCCCTTGTTTAAACTTTCCCTTTGGGAAAAAATTTTGGGTTTTAAAGGGAAAAAAAAGGGGCCCATTTACCCAAGGGTTTTTTTGTGCTTTTAAAATTTTAGGGGTGTTTTGTGGGCGGAAATTAGGTTGACAAAGGGGGGGGCCAAATTTTTTCCCATTTTTTATTAACTTTCTTTCAAACCCCCCCAAAAACCCCTTTTCCCCCCCCCAAAGGGGGTTTAATTTTAAGAGAAAGGCACATTCCCTAACGGAAATCCGGGCCCAACCCCCTCCTTTTTTTTTCCCCTTTTTTTTCTTTCCTACCTTTTTTTTTTCAACTTTCCTTTTATTTCTTTTTTTCCTTTTTTCTTTTTCCCCCTTTTTTTCCCCTTTTTCCCCTTTTTTTTTTTAACAATTTTTCATTTTTTTTTTTTTTCCCTTTTTATTTTCTTTCCCCCCCCCTCCTTTTTTTTAAAATTCCCCCTTTTTTGCCTTTTTTTTTTTGTGGCCAAATTTTTTTTCCCCTTTTTTTTCCTTTTTTTTTTTTTTTCCCTCTTTTCCTTTCATTTTTTAATTTTTTTTTTTTTTTTTTCCCTCCTTCATTTTTTTTTTTTTTTTTTCATTTTTTTTTTTTTTTCCTTTTTTTTTCTTTTTCACTTTTTCCTCTTTTTTTTTCCCCCCTCTTTTTTTTTTTTTTTTAAATTTTTTTTTTACCCCCTCCCCCCCCTTTTTTTTCCCCCCTTTTTTTTCAAAACCCGGGAAAAATTTTTTACCCCTTTTTCCCTTTTTTTCACCCCCCCCCCCCCTTTTTCCCAATAGTTTTTTTCCCTTTCCCTTTTTTCTTTTTTTTTTTTTTCTTTTTTTCCCCTCCTTCCCTCCGGTTTTTCTTTTTTTTTCCTTTTTTTTCTCCATTTTTTTCTTTTTTTTTTTAAAAATTTTTTTTTGGGGGTTTTTGTTCTCTTTTTTTTTTTTTTTCCCCCTTTTTTTTTTTTTTCTTTTTTCTTTTGCCTTTTTCCTTTTCCTTTTTTCTTTTTTTCTTTGTTTTTTCTTTTCTTTTTTCCCTTTTTTTCTTTTTTTTTCTAAAATTTTTTTTTTCCCCGGTTCCTTTTTTGGGCCAACCCCCCAACTTTTTTTTTTTTTGTTTTTCTTTTTTTTTTTTTTTTCCCTTTTTTTTTGGTTTTTTTCCCTTTTTAAAAGGGCCCCCTTTTTTTTTCTTCCCCCTCCCAACTTTTTTTTTTTTTTTTTTTTTAAAATTTTTTTTTCCTTTTTTTTACAGTTTTTTCCACCTTTTTTTTTCTTTTCCTTTTGGTTTTTTTTCTCTTTTTTTTTTTTTTTTTTTTTAAAACCCCCCTTTTTTCCTTTTTTTTTTTTTTTCCCTTTTTTTTCCTTTTTATTTTTTCCTTTTTTTTTTCTTTTTTTTTTTTTTTGCCTTTTACTTTTTCTTTTTTCCCCCTCTTTTTTTTTTTTTTAATTTTTCCTTTTTTAAATTTTAATTTCTCGCTTGATTTTTTCTTTTTTTAATTTTTTTTTTCTTTTTTTTACCTAAATTCTTTTAGGTTCGTGGGTTTTTTAGGGAAATTTTTTAATTTTTTTTTATTTTTTAAACCCATTTTCTTTTTTTTTTTTTTACCCCATTTTTCTTTTTTTTAATTTTTTTCTTTATTTTTTTTTTTTTCCCCCCTTTTTTTCCTTTTTATAGTTTTTTTTTCAAAGTTTTTTTCCTTTTTTTTTTTTGTTTTTTTTTTTTTTTCCATTTTTTCCAAAGTTTTTTTTTTTTTTTTTTCTCTTACTAGTGTGTCAAATGCTATACGCGCCCGTTTGCCCGCCCAGATAAATTTTGTTATTATTGACTTTATTTTCTTCAAGTAAGACTGAGGGAGGGCGATTGGGATCATTTGGCAGGTATAAGTGAATATAGGGAGAATGAACATTTTGACCGCGTTTATCTTTCCAATCCAAGAGAGAGCTTTATATTGCATTCCTCTAAGTTGCTTTTTAATTTTATTGATCAGTGGAATATAATTGTGGTTAAAAAGGTTCTCTACTTGAGGCGTTAATTTTATTCCCAAGTAGTTAAGTTCGTTTTTGCACCATTTAAATTGAAATCTAGACTGTAGGGCGCTCTGGTCTTGGGTTGATAGGGTTAAGTTTAATATCTCGGATTTAGACATGTTAACTTTGAAGTTCGACAGTTTACTGTATTGTTTTAATTCCTTCATAACCATTGGAATTGATACTCTGGGGTTGGAAATATAGAGCAACAGGTTGTCAGCAAATGCCGATACCTTGTATTCCCTATCGCCCACTCGGATTCCCTGGATATCGGGATTGTTACGCATCGCTGACAATAAGGGTTCTAGGGTAATTATAAACAAGAGAGGAGAGAGTGGGCAGCCCTGTCTTGTCCCGTTAAACAGGTCGAGGGGAGAAGACAGGGTCCCGTTGACTCTTATTCTTGTTGTCGGATGCTGATAGAGGGCCTCGATCCATTTCATCATCCTATCACACAGTCCCATATAGCTCAATATTTCTAGCAGGAATACCCAGTTGACCCGGTCAAAGGCCTTTTCGGCATCAATTGACATAAGAACTGTTGGGGCGCCCCTCCTGACGGCTTCTTGGATCAGCATTATTGATTTCAGAGAATTGTCTCTACCTTCCCTCCCCTGTACAAACCCAGCTTGATCATTATGGATCCATTCTGGCAGATATGACTTCAATCTCTCGGCAATTATTTTTGCGAATAGCTTTATGTCCGAGTTTAGTAAGGAGATTGGCCTGTAGCTTTCCACTGCCATCGGGTCTTTCCCCTCCTTCAAAATCAGAGTAATATGTGCCAGAAGTGTCTCATCTCTAAATTTCTCACTTATCCCTATAGCATTAAAGTATTTGCATAATCTAGGTACTAACTGCTTGGAGAACTTTTTATAGTATGTAATAGAGAATCCGTCAGGACCCGGGCTACCTCCTGGGGCTGTATTACCTATAGCTCTTTCTACTTCTTCTACGGATATAGGTGCACCAAGTGCCTCCATTTCGTCCGTTTTACCCTTTGGGAAGTCCATATTCCGAAGGTACTCCCTGATTTCATCCCGCCGCTTTCCTTCATTTTCTTTGTGTTCAATATTATATAATGTCCTATAATATTTATGAAATGTGCCCGCTATTTCCGGGGATGATATCAAGATCTCGCCATTTGTGTCTCTAATCTTCTCTATAAACGTCCTGTTCTTTTTTTCCTTAACCCTATTAGCCAGCCATTTACCTCCTCTATTCCCCCACTGATATCTTTCCCTCTTTAAAATGTGTATTGCCGCTATCCTCTCTTGTTCTACATATTCTGCTAGCTCTCTTTTTTTAGTTATCAGCTCTTGTTTTTCCGGTATGCCTTTGGGTCTTGTTTTCTGCTCTAGTTCTTGTATGTCCTTGTATAACTCCCTTTTCCTTTTTTCCCTTGTTTTTTTTTTTACCTGCTCCGATACTTATTAAGCTACCCCTTATCACTGCTTTGTGGGTTTCCCAGATTGTTGAGGCTAAAACCTCTGGTGACTCGTTTAGGGTGAAGAAAGTTTCTAAGTCCTGTTCTATCTTAATGATTGTCTCTTGGTCTTGCAACAATGAGACATTAAGTTTCCAGTTTGTTCCCGGTCCACAGTCCCCCTTTATATCCAGTTGGATTTTCATTGGAGCATGGTCTGATAGGGTCATTGTTTTTATTTCTGCATTCCTGAGTATCGGGACCAGCTGATGTTCTATAAAAATGTAATCTATCCTGGAGAAGGAACTGTGGACCTGGGAGAAACAGGTATAGTCTCTATCTTTTAAGTGTAATATTCTCCAAGTATCTTGTAACTGCCAATCTCCCAATGCTTTAATCACTTTTTTCTTCCTTTGTTCTGTGGCTTGGGACCTGCCCAGTGAGGTGTCCACTTTTGGGTCTATGCTCCAATTGAGGTCTCCTGCTAAAATAAGTTTGCCTTCTTTAAACCCCTCGAGTCTACTTAGTATTCTCCTAAGGAATTTGTCCGGGTTTTTATTTGGTGCATAAACATTCACAATTGTACATTTCATATTATATAGCATACCTTTTATGAACAAATATCTTCCCTCCGGGTCCACAAGACGCCCCTCTAGCTTAAATTTTACTAACCTACTCAGGCCAATTGCTATACCTCTCGAGTACGGTGATGGAGAGTCTGCATAGTACCATAATGGAAAATGGAACGAATTTAGTCTAATTCCTGAAGTATGCATTATATGCGTCTCTTGCAGGCATACAATGCCTGCTTTCAAGAAAAATAGTTCGTCGATTACTCTATACCTTTTTTTTTTTTTTGAATTTAGCCCTCTTACATTATATGTAATAAAGTTTATCCCCTCCATATTGGATTTTTAGGGTGCCAATCTATAGGTGCGTCTTGTAGAGCCGGGATCGATTTCCGTACTGTGGTGGCGGAGGGTGAGCGAGACCCCAAAAGACAAAAACGAACAACAAAAAAAAAAAAAACACCCCATACATAGCCCCCCCTCCTCCTCCCGCTCCCCCCTCCCAACCCTCCCCTCTTCTGAAACGATACACCCAAATGGGTTGGACAGAACCCCCCCCACTCGTTTAATATATGGGCCAGGCAGACTTCTTCACTATGTCGCCTGCATTCCATATTCTCCCTGAGGGTCATTTCCATAACCGCGTGCACCCGTCCCCGTCACCCCCCTACTCCCTCCCCGCCCCCCCCCCCGCCGCTCCTCCCCACCCTCCATATTTTGTTTTCTAATAACCGTTTTATTACTTGTCTGTCACCCAGTTTCGGGGGGCCATTAGGTTCCCTCTTCCCTCCCCCCGACCTCCCCTCGCCCACCGCCCCTCCCGAACTGCTCATTTTGGGGGGGCCAGATACCCTCCTCCTTCCCCCACTCCAATAGAGCCGGGGGTGGGTCAACACCTAAACGCTCACAGAATCTTCCGACATCCTCTGGGAAACGCAGAACCGCAGATCGCCCATCCCTTTTCCCAACCAGACATGCTGGGAATCCCCACTGATAGGGGATCTCTGCTGTCCTCAACGATGAGGTCAGGGGTTTTAATCGCCACCTTCTTCTCAACGTCTCGGGCGCTAGGTCTGCGTAGATCTGCAGCTCTGCTCCCTCATAGGATACCCCGTTAAGTGTTCTAATTCTATTCATGATTAAGGCCTTCTCTTCAAAAAAATGAAACCTTATTACTACGTCCCTAGGGGAATCTGGTCTACCTCTCGGGGTCCGGGCCAGCCTATGGATTCTGTCTATTTTCAGGGTTTCTGTGGCTTCTCTGTCGAGACAAGGGTTAAATAATTTCTGTGCTATACTTCTCAACTCTGTATTGCCGTATAACTCAGGGAGACCTTTTATTCGTAAATTCTTCCTTCTACTTCGATTCTCCTGATCTTCTAATTTATATTGCAATGCCCTGTTGGCTCTCTGTAGGGCCTTTATCTGTTCTGATATTTCTACTAACTTTTGATCATGGGCTCCTAACCTGTCCTCGACCTCCTCCACTCTCCCCAGGACTAGTCCGATATCTCCCCTTACCGCTGCGATTTCCCCTTTCAGGGATGTTTCCAGATTTGAAAACATCTCTGTGAGCATCTCCCTTATTTGTGATGTTTCCTCTTGGGGTGTGGGCTGCGTGGTTCCCTTTCTCTCTATATCGCCTCCCTCGGCGCCTCTTTCCATCCTCCTCTCCTGTGTCCCCTCGTGCCTTGTGGATGTACTTTGTGAGCTTTTATCGTCGACCTTTGGTCCCGCTGTCTTTACTCCATTTACTTTCCCTCCTTTACTCTCCTCCGGCCCCCTCTGCCTGTTTAGGCCTGAACGTAAAGGCGCTCCTCCTTGGCTCAATCTTGGGCCCTCCTGTCCCTCCTCCACCATAGTAATGTTAGTGGCCATATATCTCTGGATGCCTCCTGGGCTTTGAATTGTGGAGTTATTTTTGACAGTCTTACTTGCTTTACCCCTCATGATTATTGCAATCCTTCCGTTAATTAACCTCTTCCGCTTGAGGTGCACAGCTACCTCTTACGGAGTCCCTTCCTATCCCTTCTCCTCCCCGTTGTCCCGAATTTTACCCCGTTGGTTTACCCGGTGCCCAATAGGTTGTGTCTTATATGGCTTCTCCTCTAACGGTCATCCTCACCCCCTCCCTCACCCGGATATCCAATAGGGCCTATTGGGGTTTATAGACGTAATACACCATGCATTTACCCCTACAGATAACCCTATAGTACATTTTTTTTGAGAAATGTTCAATCTTCCAGCTGGTATGTCTCTTAACCTTACAACTCCCTCCCCCTTTTCAGGGGGGGGAGGAATCGACCGAGGGTCGAAGGGGTTCCGGGGCTAATACCGGGGTACCTGGGGGGGAGGGAGAGAAAAACAAGAAGGGAAGGGGCAAGTTCCGGACAATAGGGGGCAAGTTCCAATGCGAGGGAAACAGGGGTGAAGAGAAGAAAAAACTCAAAAAGAAAAAACAGAACGGGGGGAACCCGTCCACAAGTCCACAGTCCTGTTGGGTGTTCTTCAACCCCTTACTGTTTTCTATTTGTAGGGTGTAACCACGCTGAGCCGTTGCTAGGTTGGTCCAAGTAAATTTATGGCTGTTCCGGCAGCTTTCCGGCTCCCACAAAGATGTTTTGGGTTACAAATATTTACGAATATTTCAGGGCATCAAAGGGAAGGAAAAAAGAAAAAAAGAAAAAAAAAAAAAAAAAGGCGAAGGCAACAATTAAGAAATAAAGATGGAGATGGGGGGAGCATTCCACAATGCGACTTCCATTCAGTACTCGCAATCTAAGCCTCCTGGGTCTGGACTGATGACCTTATGGGATTCACTCTGAGATGCATTACCAACTCCCCCTTTGATTATACGGAGGCGTACTCTCCCCCTTTCTAATTTCTCTTCAGGGTATATATCCCTTTAGCACCCCGGCCGTGGTGATCCCCCGAAAAAGAAAAGACGGTAGTAGGCGCTGAGGTTAGAGTTGTAGTCCAGTAAAAGTTGTCTCCCCTGGCTTCCGGCTATTCAGCACTCCACACTCTACACTCTCCTACTCCCGTGCCATCCAGTATAGGATTCACCTCTCTGCTCGCTGTTTGATACCGGGGACCGTTAATCTTCCTTCACTCTTGGATTTCTCAGTGGTTTGTGGCTCCCCGTTTACACACCCAGGGCTAAAAGGCTTATGCTGTACGTACGCCTTGGTCTTCTAAGGAGGGGGAGAGGAAAAGGCGAGGGGACTTGGGTGACAGTAGATCTCCCTTCCTAGGGGGCCCTCTCCGGTTGTTCAGAATGTTCCTCTTCCTATTTCACCAGTCTGTTCATGCCCCGCAATGCGGGAGTTAAATAGGGATCATTCAATGGTTAAGGGCAAAGTTATTGTGCTGCACCCTCTCCTCTTTTCCTTTCTTTTAAGGCCTATATGGCTTGCTATGCCTTATTATTCCTCTTTCACTAGGTAGTCCATCTCTATCCACCAGGCAATTACTGGGCATTAAGCGACCGCTCTCTAGTGCGGGGCGCAGCAGGACACAGCAGGAAGATAAATTATAGCTGGCCCGAGGGCCACTCACCGCTCCTGGGGTAGCCTACGGAATCATGTCTGGCTCCTTCGTTCCGCTGCTGCTGCGTAAGTCGCCCTGCTGCCTCTTCCTCCTTCTTTTATCGGGGCCGCGTTCTAAGGACCGTGGCGGCTTTGCGCTTCACAGCTGAATGGCGTTGGGGTCGTGCAGTGCTGTCTGGAACCAGAGGGTAAGCCGGCGGAGTTCTGTGTGTCTCCAGCTTGCAGGACGGGAGGCGGTGAGAGGATCGGGGGGGGCACCCCTCAGTGTCCGGGGTAGGCTATATGGCGGGCGGGTTGTCTCCACATCTCGCCGGTCATTGTCTCACGTGCGGCATGGGGCAAGCCGGCGGGATAGCTGTGGAGACTATGGAGAAGCGAGCCGCGGTGGAGCGGGTGCAGGGTGAGCGCGGGCTTCTGGCGGGCGGCGCACACGCTGTGTATAGAGTGCAGTGGTCAGGAACATGTCATATGCAGTTCAGTTTTGGGCACCAGTTCTCAAAAAGGACAGGGCTTGACAAATTTGCTTGGAATCTAGGAGCCAGCTAAAAAAGTTAGGAGCCAGTTTTTTGTTTTTTTTAACTTCTTGAGATCCGCGCTGTAGCCGTCGTTCTGCTTTGCCGGGACCACGTCCTATGACGTTGTCCCCTGTACGAGCGGCCTGCGCGCCCCCTGCTCTGGGATCAGCGAGTCTGTGAGACTCGCTGGATCACAGATCCGAGTAAGGGATCGATCCTGACCCCTTACCACGTGATCAGCTGTCAGCCAATGACAGCTGATAACGTGATGTCAACACAGCCGGTAATCGGCTATTTTTTTTCCTCGCCCTGACAGCACGAGGAGAAAAAAAAGCCGATTGATAACGACCGACAATGGTTAATTTTTTATATTGAAAAAAGCTATCTTAAAATTTACACAGACGACTACAACCAAAGCATACATACACATATTACTAATATTATATATATATATATATATATATATATATATATATATATATATATATATATATATATATATATATTAAATAAAATGTGTGTGTATTTTGGTTCTATTCGCCTGTGTAAATGGAGGCAGCAGGCAGGGCTCCATTAGCATTGCTGGATGTCATACCATCGGCCACCACTAGATGGCGCCAAGATCTTAAAAGGAAGCATAGGCTTGAAGAAGGCCGCAAAGCCGCGGCCTCGATTACCGGCCGGCGCGGCCCGACGCAATCGCTGGCCAAGGAGGGGGGTCCGCACCGAGACAGGATACCCCAGATGGGCTGCCCCGGGCGCCAGGTCACTAATTCTAGTCGCCATGGCGCCCTGGCGCCTGGGGATTGTCGAGCCCTGAAAAAGGATATCGGGGAACTGGAGAAAGTGCAGAGAAGGGCAACCAAATGATAAGAGGCATGGAGGAGCTCAGCTATGAGGAAAGATTAGAGGAACTGAATTTATTCACCCTTGATAAGAGGAGATTAAGGGGGGATATGATCACATGTATAAATATATAAGGGGTCCATAAGTGAACTTGGTGTTGAGTATTCACTTTACGGTCAACAAAGAGGACAAAGGGGCACTCTTTACGTCTAGAGGAGAAGAGATTTCATCTCCAAATACGGAAAGGTTTCTTCACAGTAAGAGCTGTGAAAATATGGAATAGACTCCCTGCAGAGGTGGTTCTAGCCAGCTCAGTAGATTGCTTTAAGAAAGGCCTGGATACTTTCCTGAATGTACATAATATAACTGGGTACTGACATTTATAGGTAAAGTTGATCCAGGGAAAATCCGATTGTCTCTCTGGGTATCAGGAAGGAATTTTTTTCCCCTGCTTTAGCAAATTGGAGAATGCTCTGCTGGGGTTTTTTTTGCCTTCCTCTGGATCAACTGTGGGTATAGAATGGGGTATATGGGATTGTATCATATATATATATATATATATATTTATATATATATATATATTTTTTTTATTTGTGGTTGAACTGGATGGACTTGTGTCTTTTTTCAACCTAACTAACTATGTAACTATATACAGTCCTGTGTATAGAGTGCGATGGTCAGGAACATGTCATATACAGTCCTGTGTATAGAGTGCGGTGGTCAGGAACATGTCATATACAGTCCTGTGTATACAGTGCGGTGGTCAGGAACATGTCATATACAGTCCTGTGTATAGAGTGCGGTGGTCAGGAACATGTCATATACAGTCCTGTGTATAGAGTGCGGTGGTCAGGAACATGTCATATACAGTCCTGTGTATAGAGTGCGGTGGTCAGGAACATGTCATATACAGTCCTGTGTATAGAGTGCGGTGGTCAGGAACATGTCATATACAGTCCTGTGTATAGAGTGCGGTGGTCAGGAACATGTCATATACAGTCCTGTGTATAGAGCGCGGTGGTCAGGAACATGTCATATACAGTCCTGTGTATAGAGTGCGGTGGTCAGGAACATGTCATGTCATAAAGGCCTCGTAGAGGAGGATGGTCACCTGCTTCCCTCTGCGCCCCGCCTGCCTGTGTTTACTCACTATGGTGCTGCAAAACAAAAACAGAAGAGAAACGGGTTCCATAATTAAACTACAATTGTAATCTGAAAATGACATCAACACATGAAACAAATGTAGAATGAACCCGTAGAATGAAACAATGCAAATGGAAGTTTTGGATTAGGTGCATTTTTTTCATGTAGCACAAGATTTGCAAATTTTTTTTTATTAACTAATTTATTTTAAGAAAAATGTAAAACGTCTGCTTCTTGGTGCACAATAAAATATAAAAGACAGGATTGTGCCGAGTAAATAGATGTCCAGTCCACCTTTCTAATTACACGCTTGTGTGAACTGTGTATGGTGTAAATTTCCTTTCTTGTTTCGTTTGCAAAGCATTAACCCCTTGCGGATGCCGACCCTCCCATAGTAAACATACGGCGGCTCCGCAAGCTGGTTAAGTCCAGAAACCGGAACACAACTATTTTTTTTTTTATATTTAACTCTTTCTCAGGAGCGCGCAATTGTCAGTAAAAGCTGCAGCACGCTAAATAGCAGAATATGGCCTGGTCAGAAAGGGGGCGGAACCTACAGGTGGTCAAGTGGAAATTAAAAGCACTTACTGCTCATCAGTTTAGTGATCAGAACAAATAACGGCCATGGAAACATTCCTCTCACAACAATCGTGGTGATAATATGTAACATGTACAAACTATGCTTTCATGTGTAGGCTTGGCACACCTATGCGCAAATTAGGTTTTTCACAGGAGGGAGGAAGATTTGAAAATATATATATATATATTTTTTATTCACTTAACTTTACTGACATCAAATGTGATAATAATAATATGGGGGTCATTTACTATATGCCGCAATGCTAATTGCCGCAAATTAGCGCTAATTTGAGGCAATTTGCGTGAATTAGCGCTAAAACGGTATTCACTATAGCGCTGGTGAGAAAATACCCCCAAAATCGAATTTACTATAGTTCCCTGAAACTAAATATCGCCCAAATCCTTACTCTGCTAAAAGCTGGAGAATTGCACATGGAAATAATGTTTAGAACATGATATAATTGCCTAAATAGTACTGAAATATGCGATAGATTATTTAAAGATAATCTGCTTTTAAAATGTGTGAAAAAGTGATTTCTACACTGAAATATCTTTAAAAGTCTGAGAAGAGATAAATTTCCCGTTTTCGTAAAACTAGGTGCCAACACAACTGAGCATGCTCAGACCTGCAAATAGCTCTCATTTTAGCTCCAGTGTCTTTTTTAACAGGCGCTATAGTAAATACCAGAATGAGCGCTTGGGTAAAATGCGTTTTTGAGAATGAAAATAGGCGCTATTATAGCCTAATACAAGTTTCAGCCATTGATTCTAATGGCACAATAAATAAATACTTTAATGTTGAAATGAAATGTATCTTTCTCTGAAATAAATGTTCCTTGCAACAATGTTGCTGCTTCTATTTTTTTTTCATCTATTTTGTTTTTAAGAATACTAGAATGTGGAATGTTTTGATGTTTTGGTAAAATATATTTTTCTCTGTCACTTTCTCTTGTTACTCTCCATCTCACAACAATCTTTACCCAAAACTCACACAGGTGTCTTTACAAAGCACAAACAATACCATTGCTGATGCAAATTTAAAATGAGTCACAATTTTTTGTGCTTTTTATTATTTTCAAATATTCATAATTTGAGGCCAAAAAATGTGATATGTGTACCAACATCAGAAATCAAAATGTAATTCCCAAAAATGTGAGGGTAATATCACTATTCTACACTGACCCAAAAAGAACCACCAAATATTACAGAATAAATCAAGGAGAATTACTCTTGAGTAATGTAATTCCATCACCTGTCCAAAGAAGTACAGTATTTATGTGTATTTATGTGTCAGTTTCTCACATGTGACAGCTCTGTGGCTTAGAGGTTAGAACTTATGTTTAGTATCCCTGAGCGTCTGGGTTCAAATCCCAAACATGCCGCTTCATGTAAAGAAGTTGTCTTCATCTCCCAGGTCTTATAACTATGTCTAAATGTAGTAGACATGTGCAATTCATTTTTCGTTTTTTTTTAGTTATATTCGTTCATTCGTTATCGTACGAATGAACAAACGATTTGCTAAAAATTTTAACCAATCGTTCGAATCGAACGAATACGAAAAAACAACGAAAATCCGAAATAACCAAATTAGAAATAACGAAACTACGAAAAAAGAAAATCCGAAAAACGAAAACAGAAACAACGAAATTCAAAATGAACGAAAAAATTCGTACATTCGTAACTTTTTTCTTTTGTTGAATTGGTAATTTTCCGTGTCCCTTACAATGCGCTGCTTAACGTGCCTCGAATGGATTGAACGAAAAAAATTTGTACATTCGTAACTTTTTTTCTTTTTTTTATTGTAATTTTCCGTGTCTCTTACAATGGCGCTGCTTAACGTGCCATTGTAAATCTTGCTTTTTTTTTTGCGATTCGTAATTTTCCGTGTCCCTTACAATGGCGCTGCTTTACGTGCTTCGAATGGATTGAACGAAAAAATTCGTACATTTGTAACTTTTTTCTCGATTCGTAATTTTCCGTGTCTCTTAAAATGTAATAATAGCACACATTACATAAACTTATGAATTATGCTCCGAGTACGAATCTACGAAAACAATGTACGAAAGTACGAATAAATCAATTAACGAAAGTACGAATGTAACTAAATCGACGAAAATACGAATGCGTCCGAATTTGAATAAACGAAAATTAAACTAACAGAAAAATGAATCAAGAAAAAATAACTCTTACGGAAATACGAATGGTTACGAATACGAACACCGACGACTTACGAATTTACGAATCGTTACGAATATGAACACCGACGACTTACGAATTTAGAATCGTTACGAATCAATGGAAACGAATGAAACGAAACGAAAATAAACAAATTTTTTGTTGTGCACATGTCTAAAATGTAGTATTTATGTGTAGGAGGGTTCCACCACCATTGTAAATCTTGCCAGATACACTATTTAGCCAGAAGTATTGGGACGCCTTTACACACACATGAACTTTAATGGCAGCCCAGTCTTAGTCTGTAGGCCTGGCTTGCAGTCTCTGCTCTAATATAGCCAAAGGGTGTTCTATCGGGTTGAGGTCAGGACTCTGTGCAGGCCAGTCAAGTTTCTCCACCCCAAACTTGCTCATCCGTGTCTTTATGGACCTTGTTTTGTGCACTGGTGTGCAGTCATGTTGCAACAGGAAGGGGCCATCCCTAAACTGTCCCCACAAAGTTGGGAGCATGAAATTGTCCAAAATGTCTTGGTATGATGACGCCTTAAGAGTTCTCTTCACTGGAACTAAGGGGCCAAGCCCAACCCTTAAAAAACAACCCCACACTATAATCCCCCTCCACCAAATGAGTTGGACCAGTGCACAAAGCAAGGTCCACTTGTAGTGCAAAGTGGATTTGCCTTTCGTAAATAATCCCCAATGTTTGTTAGCACTAATCATGCCCAGGTACTTGGGCTTTTAAAATTGTAGGGTTTACACTGCACAGGTACATATGCTTAGAAAACTGTCGCTTTGTTTATGTGGATGCAAATGGACTTCTATCTTTGGCCTGTAGTTGGAGATTTGATGCACATAGCCAAGGGCTAATACAGGTGCAAATAGTATTATGTGTTCCTGCTCATCAGGTGCAATCTCTTTAGACATACACGAAGAGACAGATTGAAAGATACTGGTGGGCGTGTACTTCTAGTGGGCGTGTACTTCTAGTGGGCGTGTGTCAGTGTGCTAACCTCTAAGTGCTTTTTTTTTACCAATAATATTCCTTTAGATTGGCTTTGGAAATTTACAAACAAAGCAATTTAGAAATTAGATGAAAGGTTTAGTGCTGGGAAACCCTTTTTGAAAGATAAAAAGTGCATTTTATATACAACTATACAGATCAGAACAAAATGAGGGACAAATGAGGAGGAAAGAGGGACAGAGGGACCTATATGATTTCACTAGACATCTGTGTAGGAAAGTGCACTGATGTCTCTGAAATCGCTCACAAAGTTGGGCTGAGGCCCCTTTCACACTTGTGTGACTTTGGACATCAGAGTCACATCACAAGTCATACCCCATGATTTTCAATGTGTACCATTCATATCTGTGCGACTTCAAGTCACACCGACTTCAACGTAGTCCCTGTACTACTTTGGTATGACTTTGATGCGAGTTGAGGTCCATAGACCTCAAGTTTACACAGGCATTCCTTGAAATAGCGGCAAAATTGCAGACGCAAAATCGCGGGAAAATTACGTGCCTTTTCCTGCGACTCCTGTGTCCAGGGACCTCAAGATTACACAGGCATTGCTTAAAGTTGAATCAAAATCGCACAACTTTCAGGTCGCACAAGTGTGAAAGGGGCCTAAGTCACTGTGCTGAGTACTATTATACCTAGAATATAAAGTAGTCCCACCATTAAACACTAGTAAATGTATGTTCTCAATATAATTGTGCTCAAATGGCTGAAAATCACACAGATGGTGTCACCTACTGAAAGCTTGCATTACACTCAGCAGCATATGCTGAAAAGAGACGAGTGCCTATTAGCCAATGTCACATCAGCATGAGCATGGTTGTTACTATAATATTAATGCCTGAAATGCAAAACATTATTGTGTAGAATCAAACATTAGTAAATATATTTTCTCTGCAGGTATGTGCTCAGCTCTGTAGCATAGCGGTATGCCCTGCTGCCCTCAAAGGTTCAAGACATGAGTTCAAATCCCACTGACAGCATCACCTCCTGAAAGTGTGCCTTGTACTCAGCAGCATACTTAGCCAATGTACATCAGTTTGGTTTATTTCATATTTTAACTCTTCAAATGCATGCAATGGTATGTACCTAATCAATAATATTATGATGTGGAATTCCAAAAATCAAGGAAAAAACATCGTAGGGTCCCCCCCCCCCCAGTAGTTACCAGGCCCTTCGGGTCTGGTATGGACTTTAAGGGGAACCCCACACCAAAATGTAAAATAAATTTGATGTGGGGCCCCCCAAAATCCATACCAGACCCTTATCCGAGCATGCAGCCTGGAGGTCAGGATAGGGGGGATGAGCGAGCAACCTCCCCTTCTGAACCGTATCAGGCCACATGCCCCAAAGCACCTTGCCCCCATATTGATGGGGACAAGGGCCTCTTCCCGACATCCCTGGTCGGTGGTTGTCGGTCTGCGGGCAGGGGGGTTTATCAGAATCTGGGAGCCTCCTTTAACAAGGGGGCTCCCAGATCCTGCCCCCCTATGTGAATAGTTATGGGGTACATCGTACCCCTACCCATTCTCCAAAAAAAGCAGTGAAATGTAAAAAAATCAATAGCTGTCCTTTATTAAAAGTCCTTTATTGTAAAATAACTCTGAGCTGTCTTCTCCCAGAGCCGTCTCTCCTGCCACCGCCATCTTCTCCATCTGCTGTGTTCTTCCGCACTGCCGGTTACCCGCTAATAAAAAAAAGCCGCTCTTCTTCTGTGGCGGTCTGCCTCCGCTGTGTTGTCACCCACTGTGTGGCGTCTCTTACATAGCCATGGAGCGGACCCTCCAGGTGACATTATCGGAAGTGGCAGCAGAGGAGTTTACCTGATTTCCTGAGCATGAGTCGGGGGTCCTTTTAAGCTAAAGGAGTGTCCCGGAGGCTTATTGGTGGTGTCCCATCTTGATGGTCGTTTAAAGACAAATTAAACACAAGCCTGATCGACCCTCTGTGACGGGGGGTCAACTATTTTCGGTAAGGGGCCATCTTTTTCCTTTTCTCTGGTGGTGGTGTTTGCAACAATTCACCTGAATAGAAGTTGGACAAGATTCTGATGTATGACGATCACCGCACAATATGCCAGATTGACACACCAACAATTTTTTCCTATTTCTTTTTTTTGTTGTTTTTGACACTATTTGCTAATGTTTAACTATAGGACACTTTTTGTGACCACAACAAGTCACAATTGAACTTTTTTGTGATTTTGGCCAATACTGGCCCATATATGAACTTTTTTTGCAATTGGTCATCTATGTTTTATTTGTTACTTAATTGGTTTTCACTGGGTGTTCACGCATCATTTATATCATGTAAGAACTTTTTTTTATTAGTGGGTAACCGGCTGCGTGGAAGAACACATCAGCGGGAGAAGACGGCGGCGGCGGCAGGAGAGACAGCTCGGGTAGAAGAAACATCAAACACTAGTAAATGTATTTTCTATGTATGATTGTGCTATGATTGTGCTATGATTGTGCTATCCCACAGAGCGATACTAAAAGATTGAATTGGTGAAAAAAAGGCAAATGCCAATTAGCCAAAGCAGCATATGTTGAAAATAGGCGAATGCCAATTAGCTAATGCACTTTAATTTGTCTGATTCTATTATATTAACTCTTCAAATGCATGCAATGATATATAAGTATTCAATAATATTATGGTGTGAAATTCCAAACACCACACATTAGCTAACGGGCAGTTTACATTTCTTTGTTTGTTTATTTTAATTTGCTTGTGCACTGAAAAAATAATCACAGCTGGTGGATGGTAGGTTGGCTGGTATTTGAACTTGTATCATGAGTGCGGTGGAGACATCTGAGCAGACCACTAAGCCATTGTGCTAAGTACGAGACCTGCATAATAGTGTAGTATGATTAAAGGATGAACTGAAATAATTACCGCTTTATAGTCACCTAAAATAAAAAACAACATACAACAAATAGGTAACCTAAATGTTTAATACATGTAACTTTACAGAATAGCAGACATTACTCTGTAATAATCATTCATAACTGCATTCGTTAGCAAAATAAGGAAAAAAACTAGGAATACTAATTGCAATATACATCAATAGATGGACACGAGGTAGAGCACATCTCACATAAAAATGTTTCTTTCACATACATGGATCATGGTTACAGTGCAGTGCTATGTAACAAATTAGTAGAAATTGGCATTTGCATATACGCGGAAGCTCTAATTAGCGCTGATTTCGAATTTACTAATGTAAGTTCACCGCTAATAGCACTCTTTTTCATTCGCACATTCACCTGTTTAATTTTATTTGGCTAAAATGGGCGCTATTATTTGCCATAGTGCCCAGTACTTCCTGGCACTATAGTAAATGACCCCCCAATGTCTGTTCACTGTTATTTGAAACCTAGAAGTCCCTTATCTTAACATAACATTGGGCCTCCTTGGCTAATACATTAACTGATTAACTGACAAGGATTCATAATTTACAACTTAGTAGAATATATGGTGAGGCCTTAAAACCTTCCCATGAAAATCTCTTCTCTAAGAACAGTGAACTTCGTTTAATCTCTTAACCACTTCAATACCGGGCATTTTCACCCCCTTCCTTCCCAGACCAATTTTCAGCTTTCAGCGCTCTCGCGCTTTCAATGACAATTGCGCGGTCATGCTACGCTGTACCCAAATTACATTTTTATCATTTTGTTCACACAAATACAGCTTTCTTTTGGTGGTATTTATTCACAACTCCGTTGAAATTTTTTGCAATATTAGCGAAAAGAGAGCGGACATTTGGGAAAAAAAAACTATGTTTTCTTCTTTCTATTTTAAAAGAAATCCAATAAAATTGAATGTTGTATAATAATTGGTTTGTGTGATCACAGACATATGTATGCAGATGATCAAGTACAGATGTGCGCAGGTGATCACGGACATATGTGTGCAGATAATCATTGAGACATGTGATTTTAGTGAGACATATGTGTGGGGACATGTGTTTTGGGGACACTGTGTGGGGACATGTGTGTTTACACTGTGTGGTAACACTAGACTGGTGATCAGTGAGTAAAAAGCTGTAAAAAAACAACGCATACTCACTGATCACCAGCCGGCTTCAGCGATCCGCTCTCCTCTCCTCTCCGACAACGTCTGTGTGATGAGAGCCGATTGCCTAGCAACCGGCTCTGTGTTTACATCACATGCTGGCTGTGATTGGACACGGCCGTCATGTGATCAGGAGGGTCAATCACAGGGCCCTCTTGCCGATCGGAGATGCGCCGTTGCGCGGGCATGCGCGCGCGCGATCCCCCTCCTTCTGAGGGACGTTCCTGAAGGTCCACTCAGAAGGAGAGAGCGCCCTCCCAGCCGTTCATATACATTGGCCAGGTGGGAAGTGGTTAAAAACAATGTTGTGAACAAGATGGCTACTACTCATGTCCAGAGAATCACATTTAAAATTAATATATTTAGACCATTATAAATAAATTATTTTTAACCTCAATAGTTCTGACAATATACAGACACTTTCATGTACCAGCATCTGGCTTTACGGGAAAATAAGTACAGCTTCATTATCTGGTCATTGAAGTCCACCCCTCCCATATAAAGATTATATTCGAGGCACAGAGAGGCTCTTCAACTACATCACATACCGTGCAAATATCAACCATAGTTTCTGCATTAATGGAATTAACCACTTGCCGCCCTCCCACCGTGAAATGACGGTGGGGTGGGGCGGTGCGGCTCTCGTTTTAGGGGGGACGTCATATGACGGCACCCACAACAGCTGCTCTCACGCGCCCATGGGGTGATAACAGCTGTGCCGTGTTACTAGGACACAGCGCAACGCCGTTCTCTGTAAAGAACTGCGACCGCGGCTCTTTAACCATGTGATCGGCTGTGTCCAATCACAGCAGGTCGTATGTAAACACAGGGATGCCGGTAATCGGCGCTCCTCGCCTCACACTGACAGAGTGTGAGGAGAGGAGAGAGCCGATCAGCAGCATCTCCTCACAGAGGACATCTAGGTATGTAATCAGGGCACTGATCATCAGTGTCCTGATTACAATAAAGCCCCCACAGTGCCAGCAATAAGTGCCCACCAGTGCCAGCAATCAGCGCCCACAAGTGCCAGCAATCAGTGCCCACAAGTGCCAGCAATCAGCGCCCACAAATGCCAGCAATCAGTCCCTATTAGTGATGCCCATCAATGCCGCCTATCTGTGCCACATATCAGTGCCCATAAGTGCGGCATATGCGTGCCTCATCATCAGTGCCCACCAGTGAAGGAGAAAATTTTTTTTTTTCAAAATTTTCTTTCTTTTTTTTATATTTTCTTAAAAAAAAAAAAACAGAAGTGATTAAATACCACCAGGACCAGGGACCCTGCACAGCCACCAGAGACCCCACACAGGCACCAGGGACCCCGCACAGGGACCAAGGACCCTGCACAGCCACCAGGGACCCCGAATAGCCACTTGAGAAGGAAGTATCGATCGATACAGATCCTCCATGAAAAACAGGAAAAAATTATCTAGGGGAGTTGTTAAATTTGCTGTTTCCACCTGAATTCCGGGTTGGGCAGTGAATGGGGGGGGGGGGGGGAGTATGAGCGCTGCACAATCTGTGGGATGCCAATCAGCATTTGCAAGCACATCTGGGGGAACACTATGGGCTCTATGGGTCTGTGGTCGAATTCTTGGTGTCTGCAGGATACTAGTGCTAGCCACCTCACCAGCTTGGACTGCATTTGTAGGACCCGCCAGGTCTGCACGAAATAGTACTGTCCTGGTATGTAAGAGACTAGGATGTAATATGCCGCTAGTGCCTGCCTGTTCACCAAAAGGTAGTGGGGCACTAGTACTGGCATCCTGCTGCATATTAGACAAATCAAGTGTTCCTAGCACTTCAGCTACCCAGGGGTCGGTTACGCCGGACCTTAGCAGGGACCTCTCCATCCTCTGAGCTCCCTGTCAGGGAGCCGCTGCTCTCTACAGGTTCATATTCGGAGCCTGATTCTGTCAGTGAGGACTCCTCCTCGCTCTCAGCTGTCATACTCAGAATCCTGTAGGCCTCTTCACTAGTGTACTTTTGTTGGGACATTTTGGCCACTAAATTCACAGGTACCTAGTGCACTTCACGAGAAAAAAGAGCTCCTGGCTGTCAGGGACTGCTTGAACTACTATAAATGTAGCAAGGTCTCCAGCCTCCTTCAGTCTAATGAGAACCTCCAGGGCCAGAGATAGCTGACATCCTTCTGTATATGGTTGGTTGTGAGGCATAGTGGGTGCAAGGTGGAAGTTATTGGGCGCCAGACACTTCTTGAATGCAAAAGAGATGTTTATTTCTCTTATACATTTTGGGGGGGAAAGAGGGTTAGGGCCACCCATGTCGTTGCAAGTTCAATTAGCAGACTCCAATAGGACAGCCCTGCAGGGAAAGGCATCCAGCAAGATGCAACATCTGCACGTGCAGGAATGCTGTCTCCTATGGCAACAGTCTTTAACAGCTCCTAACACAAAGCATAACAGTTCTCTCACCTTCACTACAACTTCTCCTTGTAGTTCTTCAGCCCACTGCGCTCCCGTTCTTTCACTAGACCCTCTGATTCACTGACTCTGAATCCCTTGAGGTTCTCCAATCTTCACGGTGGTATCTTCCTCAAGCGTCACCCCCACCTCTCTGCTGGGTCCCTAGCTTGGCACTCCAGATACTTCTCAAGATTCACCCCACTGGCCTGCTCAGTCCCTGGCTTGACACACAAGGCTGCTCTACAAGCATCACCTCCGCTGGCTGGGTCCCTCGCATGATCACCGACTGAAGTTTCCTGATTCTCCACCATGTCCGTTCGGTGAGAATACTGCTCCGGTACTTGCTTCAGTTACTCACTGAGGTCCCTGGTAATAAGGTGGTTAGTCCCTTAGTGGTGAAAGCTTCCCCTCTACCTCCGACCATGACAGGTTCTCCGGCTAGCAGAACCATCACTTTTGGTTGGACTGCAACCCGCAATCCCAACCCTGTGCTGCTCTCTTACTTCTGGATAGGACCTCAGATAGCAGCCAGATGTCCCTGGGGTAGGCCCAATCTCCGGTCTAGCAGCCCGGGGCAACACGACACACATCCACCTAGACAGCTGTGCAAGTGGCACAGAACATCGATCACCTGACTCTACCCATATATATAGGCTCTCCCAGCAGGCCAAGGGATTCAGGAAAACCCCTGCCCATTGGCTGATACCCCATATACCCATAACCTGACCTTGGGTTGCCCTTCTCATATCTAGCACCACCAAGTACCCGGCCACCTAGTGGTAGAAGAGAAAAGTGCAACAAGGCCAAACCTTGGGAGAAATCAATAGATCTCTAACAATCAACCAGGATAACTACTCCTGGCAAGTAAATTTGTGAGGAGCTCCCTGCCTAAACTCCAGGGTGCTACACAAATAAAACTTACCTGCTAGTGCTAGAAGAGATCAGGCCTGATTCTGCCAACACTGCGGTTATGTGTGCAACATATCAGAGGTGCCGGTGATCTACTGACACTGCACTTATTGGGGGCAGAAGGGCTGATCCTGCTAAAGCTGCGTTATTAGGAACACTATACTAAGGGGGGGACACTAATATAGTTCTGTTCATGATCAGGATATTGATCAATACAGACATTATACTAGTAATGGTGGTGATCAGGATATTGATCCATACAGACACTATACTAGTAATGTTGGTGATCAGGATATTGATCCATACAGACACTATACTAGTAATGTTGGTGATCAGGATATTGATCCATACAGACACTATACTAGTAATGGTGGTGATCAGGATATTGATCCATACAGACACTATACTAGTAATGTTGGTGATCAGGATATTGATCCATACAGACACTATACTAGTAATGGCGGTGATCAGGATATTGATCCATACAGACACTATACTAGTAATGGCGGTGATCAGGATATTGATCCATACAGACACTATACTAGTAATGGTGGTGATCAGGATATTGATCCATACAGACACTATACTAGTAATGGCAGTGATAAGGATCCTATAGCGCGAGTGCGATAGTGTGCGGACAATCTAATGCTAGCTGACCCTGGCACTATCTAATGTAACAAGTGACCTTAATACAGCAATTGGTGAAAAATACTGTACACTGACGCTGTACTAATGGCACTGGTTGGGTGACAGGGGTGATCAAAGGGTGAATGAGGGCAATCAATGGGGTTAAATGTGCCAATCTAAGGTGTGTGGGTGTAAAGTGTGGTGATTATACTCACAGTGTGGTGTTCTCTTCTCTTCCTGAACAGAAAAGGACTCGGGAAGAGAAGAAATCACAAGATAGCTCCCCGTGTTTACAAAATAAAACACAGGAGTGATTTGTCATTGGCTGCAGGTGATCAGCAGGGTACGGGGCAAAATCATGGGCTGGGACCTGCTGACAAACTTGTCCTACAGCCAATGACGGTGGAGGTTTCTGGGTGTGCGCATGCATGGGTGTGGACCTGGAAGAAAGCCATGACATAAAAGTACATTACTAGACCTGTATGAGCCGCCCATCCATTGTATTTTTACAACACTTCATCCATGTCTTTGGTGATCTCTGATCTCCTTATCAACTGTTTCTCACATGATGAAGATCAGCCATGGAGTATATCTGAGGTGTATATCAGGGTGTGCTTCTTCCCCACATGAGAGCTGTGATGTCCAGCAACATTCATATAGAAGACATTTCCCGCACTCAAGGCACTAATACACCTCGAGGGTTGTGTGGAACCCCTGATGTAAAGGAAGACAGGACTTCAATGAGGAACAATTCCCTCACTCAGGACAGGAATACGGCTTCTCCCCTGTGTGAGATCTCTGATGTCTGGAAAGACTCGACTTCGCTGAAAAACATTTCCCGCACTCAGGACAGGAATACGGCTTCTCCTCCGTGTGAGATCTCTGATGTTTGTAAAGATAGGACTTCTGTGAAAAACATTTCCCGCACTCAGGACAGGAATACGGCTTCTCCTCCGTGTGAGATCTCTGATGTGAATAAAGACTGGACTTATCTGAAAAACATTTCCCGCACTCAGGGCAGGAATACGGCTTTTCCCCTGTGTGAGATCTCTGATGTTTTTTAAGACTGGACTTCATTGAAAAACATTTCCCGCACTCAGGACAGGAATACGGCTTCTCCCCCGTGTGAGATCTCTGATGTGTGTAAAGACTGGACTTCACTGAAAAACATTTCCCGCACTCAGGACAGGAATACGGCTTCTCCCCCGTGTGAGATCTCTGATGTGTGTAAAGACTGGACTTCTCTGAAAAACATTTCCCGCACTCAGGACAGAAATACGGCTTCTCTCCTGTGTGAGATCTCTGATGTGTGTAAAGACTGGATTTCACTGAAAAACATTTCCCACACTCAGGACAGGAATACGGCTTCTCCCCCCTGTGAGATCTCTGATGGGTGTAAAGATTGGACTTCACTGAAAAACATTTCCCGCACTCAGGACAGGAATACGGCTTCTCCCCCGTGTGAGATCTCTGATGTGTGTAAAGATTGGACTTCTGTGAAAAACATTTCCCGCACGCAGGACAGGAATACGGCTTCTCCCCCGTGTGAAATCTCCGATGTTTGTAAAGATGGGACTTCTGTGAAAAACATTTCCCGCACTCAGGACACGAATACGGCTTCTCCCCTGTGTGAGATCTCTGATGTTTGTAAAGAGTGGACTTCACTGAAAAACATTTCCCGCACTCAGGACAGGAATATGGCTTCTCTCCTGTATGAGATCTTATATGCACAATAAGATGGGATTTACAAGGCAAACACTTCCCGCACTCAGTACAGGAAAATCTCTTCTCTGTTGGAAGGAGGGCACCGTCCCTCACAGTCTGAGGTTCCTCAGGATAAGAGGAATACGATGGTCCATCTACACTGTGTGGTGCCGGATGGACATTTGAGGTAGTCAGGTTTTCTCCAAGACTATTCCTGTTATGAGATCTCTGATGTGTGAAAAGTTGTGATTTTAGTACAAAACATTTCTCACACTCAGGACAGGAATACGGCTTCTCCCCGGTGTGAGATCTCTGATGCATGAAAAGATGAGACTTCTGTGAAAAATATTTCCCACACTCAGGACAGGAATACGGCTTCTCTCCTGTGTGAGATCTTTTATGCACATTAAGATTGGATTTATAAGGGAAACACTTCCCGCACTCAGTACAGGAATACGGCTTCTCTGTTGGAAGGACGGCACCGTCCCGCACAGTCTGAGGTTCCTCAGGATAAGAGGAATACGATGGTCCATCTACACTGTGTGGTGCCGGATGGACATTTGAGGTAGTCGGGTTTTCTCCAAGACTATTCCTGTTATGAGATCTCTGATGTGTGAAAAGTTGTGACTTTAGTACAAAGCATTTCCCGCACTCAGGACAGGAATACGGCTTCTCCCCGGTGTGAGATCTCTGATGTTTGTAAAGATTGGACTTCACTGAAAAACATTTCCCACACTCAGGACAGGAATACGGCTTCTCCTCCGTGTGAGATCTCTGATGTGTGTCAAGACTGGACTTCTGTGAAAAACATTTCCCGCACTCAGGACACGAATACGGCTTCTCCCCTGTGTGAGATCTCTGATGTTTGTAAAGATTGGACTTCACTGAAAAACATTTCCCACACTCAGGACAGGAATACGGTTTCTCCCCTGTGTGAGATCTTATATGCACATTAATTTTGGATTTAGAAGGGAAACACTTCCCGCACTCAGTACAGGAAAAGCTCTTCTCTGTTGGAAGGACGGCACCGTCCCTCACAGTCTGAGGTTCCTCAGGATAAGAGGAATACGATGGTCCATCTACACTGTGTGGTGCCGGATGGACATTTGAGGTAGTCGGGTTTTCTCCTGGACTATACTGTGTGATGTCCTCATCTTCTACTTTACAGTCTGGAGACAAAGTGAGACAATCCTCTGAGGTTTTCCTCATCTCCCGTCCATCTACTAAAATAGAAATACAAAGATTATTACTAGACATGAGCTGATTGGTTCCTGCTGTGCTCCAATCAAATCATCAGATATAAAATGTCCAGCTGGTAGGAAATGGGTGTAACAAAAGAGAATCCATATTATGTGTATATATAGCAGTGGGTAGAGGGGAGAGAGCAGAAGTCAGGACTATGTAATGTACAACATATTGTATAAGATACAACAGATAGGACTATATAGTATCAGAATGATGTAATGTACAACATAGAATATATAGTGCAGGGGTTGGGAGATCTCTGTCAGAGATCTTGCTAGACTTGGGCATGGGTAAGGAGACCCAAAGCACATGCCCAAGGTGCCTAGGTAGAACGAATGAATGAATGATTGATTTGTATAGCGCTGCAACTGTGAACTGAATCGCCTCGAGGCGCTTGATCCGACCTGCGTTGATTCCTTCTTAGAAGAGGTGGGTCTTGAGTTTTTTCCTGAAGGCCCGATGGTCTTTTTCCAAGCGGATGTTCGTAGGTAGAGCGTTCCAAAGCCGTGGTCCTTGGACTGCAAATCTTCGTTCTCCCCTTGATTTGTACCGGGATTGGGGACGAGGAGGAGGTTTTGGTTGTTAGATCGGAGGTTGCGATTGGGGGTGTAGTGTTGTATTTTTTCGCATAAGTATTGAGGAGCATCTCCTTGTGTGCTTTTGTGGGTCAGGCAGAGGGTCTTGAATGTGATACGATCCTTTACGGTTAGCCAATGGAGGGTCTTCAGGGAGGGGGAGATGGAATCCCATGTTTTTTTTCCTGTGACTAGTCTTGCTGCCGTGTTTTGAACGACTTGTAGGCGTGCAATCTGGAATTTAGGTAGTCCTTTGTAGAGGGAGTTTGCATAGTCGAGTCGAGAGTTGATTGTTCCTACCACTATGGCTTTGTCCTTTTCTGGAATGAAGGGGATGAGTCTACGTAGCAGGCGTAGAAGGTGGTAGGATCCGCTGACTACTGTTCCTATTTGTGCATCCATTGACATTTCTGAATCGAAGGTGACTCCGAGACTTTTGGCTTTTATGCTTAGGGGGATGGTCTGTCCAAAGATGGTGGGCGGAGTCCATGGTGTTGTAGATTTAGTTTTCCGGTTTGCATTTAGGAGGAGTTCTGTTTTGGTTCCATTAAGTTTGAGTGAGCTTGTGGACATCCAGTCGTCTATTGATGTGAGGCATTTTTCTAATTCCTGATATTGGTCTTTTTGTCCGGGGATCCGAAGGTAGAGTTGAGTATCATCTGCGTATGAGTGGAAGCATAGGTCTGAATTGCTGATGATTTTAAGGAGTGGACGGATGTAAATGTTGAAGAGCACGGGTGATAAAGGTGATCCTTGAGGGACTCCATAGGAGACTGCGCGAGATTCAGAGGTGAAGGCTCCAAGTTTCACTGTCTGTTACCGATTTCCTAAGAAGGAAGTGAACCATAGTAAGTCTGAATCTGTGACTCCTGCTACTTCTTTGAGGCGGGTGAGTAGAGTGTTGTGATCCAGTGTGTCAAATGCTGCACTAAGGTCCAGGAGTACCAGGAGACATGATTCTCCATCATCTGCTGCTTCCAAGGCATCATCCCATATTTTGAGGAGTGCTGTTTCTGTGCCATGGCCCGGGCGGAAGCCTGATTGCAGAGGGTCCAGGAGATTGTGTGTGTCCAGATGGAGTTGTAGCTGTTGTACCACTGCTTTCTCCATAATCTTGGAGATGGTGCTCAGCTAGTTATCGGTCTTCGGTGGTTAGGTTTTCTTGGATCCAAGTTGGGTTTCTTTAGGAGGGGTTTAACTATGCCTTGCTTGAGGGAGTTAGGAACAATTCCTTCTTTGAATGACTGATTTATGAGTAGTGTTATAGTAGGTGCCAAGATGTCGGAGCATTCTTTCAGAAGTTTTGTGGGGATGATATCGTTGGGTGATGTGCTGTCTCGGAGGCTTCTGATGATGTTTTTTGTAGTGTCCATGGCAATAGGGGTCAGCGAAAAGTTTGGTGGTCGTGCGGTGTTTTAATCGGTTTCCTCTTTTTGGATGGGGTTGATTGTATTTTTCTGTTGGATTTTTTCCCGAATGTTGTCGATTTTGTCGATAAAAAAATCCGATTACTCGTTGCAAAATTCTTGAGTTTCGTTGGTAGAGGGCTCTAAGCAGGTAGGGTTCATAGTCTGGGCGACTAGTTTGAATAGTTCACGAGGGCGGTTTAGGGCTTTTGTGATGGTGTTTAAGAAGTGTTCTTTTTTAGCTTTGAAGATAGCTTTGTGATATTTCATTGTGAGAGTATTGTAGTTTGTGTGGTTCTCCTTTGAAGAGTTTCTTCTCTAGGCTCTTTCAGCTATTCTGCGTTCCTGCTTCAGTAGAGTAAGAGTTCCATTAAACCATCCAGAATTTTTGTTGCAGATGTCTGCGTTTCGGAGCACCTGCTGTTTGTAGTAACGCTTTGTTTAAGGAGCTGAGCGTTTTTCCATCGAGTGGTTTAAATTTAGAATTGTTATTTTGTTAGATAGTGTGGTTTTGAAGAGTTCCGAGTGTCGTTTCTTCTGAGATCTGGTCCAGTATGTTGTTGTTGAATGGTTCGGTTTCTGGATGGTGTTGTTGGTGGTGATTTCAAATTTGATGGCGTGATGGTCAGTCCATGGTAGCGGTGAGTTGTTGAGTATGTTGATGTCGATATTTTGTTTGAAGATGAGGTCCAGAGTGTATCCTGAACCATGAGTTGGAGCATTTATCAGTTGTTGCAGACCTAGTTCTTCCAGTTGGTTTATGCAGGCAGAGGTGATAGGGTCTTCGGTGTTGTTTGCCCAGAGATTGAAATCTCCAAGTACCAGAACGTTTTTAGTTTTCAGGGTGTGCATTGAAATAAATTCGGTGAAGGGTATCAGATTTGTCTTTGGTCCTGGTGGTCTGTAGCATAGCAGTATATGAATAGTGTCTTGGGGTGTTTGCAGCTGTAGAGAAAGTGTCTCCATAAAAGGCACTGGGTTCTGTAGCGTAGGTTTGCCGAGCGTAAGGTGAGATTTGAAGCTCACTGCTAGGCCTCCTCCTTTTTTTCCTATTCTATGCTCTGTTAGGATCCTGTATTTTTCAGGGACCAATTCGGTTAGGATGGTGTTGCAGTCGGGTGTTAGCCAGCTTTCCATGATGAAGAGACAATCTAAGTTGTTTTGGGTGATGAAGTCGTGGACTTCTTGTCTGTGTTTGACTGCCGATCTGGTGTTAATCAGGGCGCAGGTTAAGTTTTGCTGAATTGGGGCCTTCCTTTGATTGGTGGTTGATCCTTAGTAATTGCTCTTTTTGTAGTATTTTTTGAATGGGCGTTGGCAATGTTGAGGTGATGTTTCTTAGCCTGTGAAGGGTTTCCGCTGAGTATTTGTAGATGCAGGTAGAACAACATTTATGGTGAAAATCAAACTTTTGCTGTCAGCTGAACCCCAGAATTTCCATAAATGTGGTCTAGATCCATAAATTGTGTCTGCAGCACAGAGAAGGAAGATTATCAGCCAGGCCTTGCCCTACTCTGGACCAATCAGTGAGCAGTATGGGTGGTGGAATGTATTTAGTGTTAATGACCCACCTGTGCTGATCTCTGTAGGAGTGTCCTCCTCTATAAATGTCCCCGTTATTCCATCCTCCTCCATAGACTGCTGATCATCCCTCACATACCTCTCTTCTTCTTCTGATTTAACCTCAAATTCTATATCGATTGGATCTCCACTCTAAATCAAGAAAATGAGAGAGAATATCATCTGTAAGATATAAGCTTTATTATTGTGACATCACATAAACAATCCACACATTGTCTCCATGAGTCAGTGTTTTATAACCTCCGTCCTACCAACCTTATAACAGTGGGGGATGGTGTGATCCTCCTGTGTGGAATCCCGGGAATACAGAGGACGGGGACATCTCTCTGGTGGGTTTCTGTAGCTGGATGACTCCACCATGGTGTCCTGGTACAGATCTTTGTGTTCTTTTAGAGACTCTGACACCTCCATTACCCCATCCTCATCATCCTCCTCTTTTATCTCTTCTTTAACTTCAACTTTAGAGTCTCTCAGGTTTCCACTCTGAATATATAATAAAAATGACATCAATGGTAACAATGCAAATAATGTACAGATCCTAATGATACTATCAGTGATTGTTCCTCATCTACCTGATGATGGTGAGGGATGGTGTGACCTTCCTGTGTGGAATCCCGGGAATACAGAGGACGGGGACATCTCTCTGGTGGGTTCCTGGTATTTGGTGGCTCCATCATTTCCTTGTGTCCTTCTGAAAACTCCTCCATCACTCCATACTCCTCATCCTCCTCTTTATACTCTTCTTTAACATCAATATTTTCATCCCCGAGGTTTCCACTCTGAAAGATATAATAAAACATTCATTGTAACAATTATGCTGTGTATAAATCAGAACTACCAATAATTGTCAGTCATCTACCTGATGATGGTGGGGGATGGTGTGATCTTCATGTGTAGAATCCCGGGAATACAGAGGACGGGGACATCTCTCTGGTGGGTTCCCATTACTGGAACTATCTGTAGGAAACACACACACTGACTGAATACATTGTTTCTATGTGTTTATCAGATGATGGGGGATCTAGGTGGAGCCTCCGTACTGCTCTCTCCTTTACAATAAAGTCTCCTCTTACCCGGTGATGTGAGGGGCGGCTGATTGTCCATCATGACGTCCTTGTAGAGATCCTTGTGTCCTTCTAAATACTCCCACTCCTCCATGGAGAAATAGACAGTGACATCCTGACACCTTATAGGAACCTGACACACACAATGATACAGTCACCATCCAGACACATCCCTTGTCTGTTACTGGATAATGTCCCAGAATTCCCAGCACCGCTCACCTCTCCTCCATCATCTCTCTGGTGACTTCTAGAATCTTCTTTGTATTTCTCTATTCTATCAGGGAGGGAGGTGGAGGCAATGTGATGTCATATGATCTCCAGACTTCACAGGAGGAAAACTCTAGATCTAAACACAAAGCGCAAAATCAAATGACATTCCCAGAATCCTCCTCACCTCTCCATTCAGGTTTCCATATTATTAAAGCCCCACTTCAGTCTGAGGTATAATTTTCCCACACAGGACCCCCACACTATGCAGGATAAAAGCTTGTAACAGGTATTCTGATGTCATTACATACAATGCAGGACCAACAGTCCCACTTTGCTAGTGAGGATGCCAAGGGTCCGCCCACATCCTAAGAGTATCAGAAAAAAGCCAGATGGAGGGACATTGGGAGGAGGAGCTGTGAGGTCAGTGTGATGTCATAGGACATATAGACTCTGGATGGAGGGACATTGGGAGGAGGAGCTGTGAGGTCAGTGTGATGTCATAGGACATATAGATGGAGGGACATTGGGAGGAGGAGCTGTGAGGTCAGTGTGATGTCATAGGACATATAGACTCTGGATGGAGGGACATTGGGAGGAGGAGCTGTGAGGTCAGTGTGATGTCATAGGACATATAGACTCTGGATGGAGGGACATTGGGAGGAGGAGCTGTGAGGTCAGTGTGATGTCATAGGACATATAGACTCTGGATGGAGGGACATTGGGAGGAGGAGCTGTGAGGTCAGTGTGATGTCATAGGACATATAGACTCTGGATGGAGGGACATTGGGAGGAGGAGCTGTGAGGTCAGTGTGATGTCATAGGACACATAGACTCTGGATGGAGGGACATTTGGAGGGGGAGATTTGAGGGGTCCTCTATATGAGGCTCCTGTACAAACCAAATCATTGTTCCTGGGTGTGTCCTACCTCTCCTAATCTGAAGAGTGAACTTTGACCTTTACCATACAGAAATCTGTCAGGAATCTGTGAAAGTAAGCTCTCATGTGATCAGGTGACGTGCGGAGGAACGGAGTGTAAATAGCAGACAATTTTCTCCAGAGCTCCTAATGGTGGGGATGGATTTTGCTGAGTGCTGGTGCCAAGTTTCCACCCCCCAGGATCACTGCAGGTGTGGAGAAAAGCTGTGTAAGAGGATATGGAGGAGAGATGAGGAGGAGATCCAGGAATCAGGATAAAGGTCAGGACAAGCAACAGACGAGCGCATCCAAGAGATGAAGCCGGGGTCACTACACAGAAAATCAATCCAAGGAAACAACAGGCAGGACGAGGAATAGCAAGAAGGAGCTCAGAGACAAATGAGAATATTGCTCAGCCAATGGGAGATTATCTCAACATGACTTACATAATGAAGGAGATGAGGGGGAGGGGAGGAAGTCACTTAAAGCAGGACTTGATAAATTTGCTTTGAATCTAGGAGTCAGCTGAAATAGCTAGGAGACAGATTTTTAGAGCAGTGTGGGTTGTCAGCACCAGGGTCCGGGCAAGTAATGTGTGAGTAATCTGTGAGGTGCAGAACGTAGGACATGGTGTACAGGGTGCATGAGATGGATGCATGACATGTGGTGCAGAACACAGGACATGGGGTGATGGATACTGGAGAAGACTGTAGGTCACTGCAGGGGTGCAGTGTGCAGAATGCAGGACAGGGGTGCAGGGTACCAGAGAAGGATGCAGGACATGTGGTACAGGGTGCACAATGCAGGACATGGGGAGCCGAGTGCAGAATGCAGGACATGGGGTACAGGGTACAAGAGATGGGTGTGGGACATGGGGTGCAGGGGGAAGGGTACAGTGTGCAGAACGTGGGGTGCAGGACATGTGGTACAAAACACAGGACATGGGGTGCAGAAAGCAGGACATGGGGTGCAGGGTACCGGAGAAGGGTGCAGGACATGAGATGCAGGGGAAGGGTACAGTGTGCAGAATGTGGGGTGTAGGACATGTGGTACAGAACACAGGACAAAAAGTGCAGGACATGGGATTCGGGGGTGAAAAACATGGGGTGCAGAAAGCAGGACATAGGGTGGAGGGTGGCGTTCAGAGGACATGGGGTGCAGTACACAGGACACGGAGTGCAGAATGCAGGACATTAATACAACCCCCCCCCCCCCCCTCCCCCTGTGTCCTCCTGCATGTCCTGTACATCTCCCCCAGCAGTGTGTGAGAGCAGAGTGGATGGAGAGGACATCTTGTGTACATAAAGCAGCATGTCCCTCCCTGGCTGGTCTCTTAGCTGGCTGCTTTGCAGGCTTGTCCTGGTTACTCCTGTAAGGACTCTGTAGTCCTGTTTCTCAGCACCTTGTGGGGATCTTTGTGGCAGTGCCGAGGTGGCGCCATGTTGGAGATTCGGTCCCGCTCCTTCCTCTCTGTTCTGCTGGAGGGCTCTGCAGGGACACAGGCAGCTGTGGGTGGAAGCAGGAGCCGATGGTGACAGTAATGTGGCCGTGGAAAAGAGAAAGATCGGCAGCGGGAGCTCAGTGAGATGAGTCCTCTCATGCCGCTGTCTTGTCCAGTCCACCCCTGACTTCACAGGTCGGGTGCCATCATCTCCTCCCCCTCCCCCCTCACCCTCCCGCCTGGCCCCGCTCCGAGACACATTCCTGTCTGAATAATGTGTCCGGGTTTCAGGCAGAAACATTATTCAGACCAACAGTGAAAATAGGCTGACAAGAGCCCAGGGGCCAGGACGCCATTTCTAGTCACCATGGTGACCTGGGAATTGTTGAGCCCTGACTTATGGTGACCATAGAGACATGGAAATTCAGCTGGTTCAGCAGGGATCGGTCACATTTCCATCCATGTGTGGTCACTGCCGGATAAAAGTCACTCGATCAGCGGCTGCAGCCAATAGCTTCATCACTGATCTGTGTATTCTGAGAGCGGAGGAGCGCCCCCCATTGTCAGAATACAATAGTGCAGCAGGGAGGATTCCCCCATCCCCCTCCAATGTGTGGATGGGGGAATCACTTCAGTTTTTTCCTCTCATCCCGCTGGATGAACGATAAAACTGAACCATGTATGGCCAGATTTGGAAGGAAGATATATAAATCATCAACTGATCCCCCTGAAGGGGTTAATCTAGGTTTCCACACTATATATGTGTGTATCATCATCTGCTGGAGATAAAAGACATCACAGTGACTATGGAGGAAGAGGACGGACATGACGGGGGGTTACTGGGTGTAAATAAAAAATAAGATCTTATTACCTCCTCTACTGCCACATCCAGCAATGTCTCCTCTCTACTTCTTTCCGACTCACCTCTCACCCGGAACTTCCTGTCTGTGCCTGACATCACTTCCTGTCTTCCATAGAGACTTCCTGTCTGGGTAGAGGTGAGATCACCACCTTGTGGAGCTCAGAGGAACTGCAGAAACGTCTGGTAGTGTGAACACGGCCTTGTGCTGTGTGTATGTACTGTATATCCTTATAGATGGGGTCATCTCCACTCCCACCAAGGGGGATAGAAATATATTACTGCTCGGGGGGGGGGGGGGACATTTTGGCCCCTTTGATTTTGCAGTAAAATTGATGTCAGATTTAGTCATGTAGAACATCTGTTATATGGATACAAAGATCCCCAGCCGAGAGTAAAGGGTGGAAATGGCTCCTGATCCCCAGATTTGGGCAATTATGTCACCAATATAAATAGAATAAAACCTGCGCTATGTGTAACAACTCAAATACCTACAGAAATAACTTATACCGGACTGCTGCTGTAACAAAGGTAAGTATTCCCTTTATCACCTAGAAGAGCATTATGTGTCACAGCGCTGTCCTATTGTGTGTGCACATAAATCATCACAAATACACTAAAATATGTGGAGACATTCATATATAAAGTGCTAGGGGCTCAAATAATATTCTCTGCAGATCTACTGCTTCCACTTTACACCTACTTCACTGATCTTATGGTGTTTATCAATAAATGAAGTAAACTGATCCATGTGCAAATTCATATACAACATAAAGTGCTTTGTGCTCAAGATGCTGTTCCCTGCAGATCCACTGCTTCCACTTTGCACCTACTTCATTATCCTTGTAATATTTGCTGCTATATTAAATAAACTAAAAATCTGTGCAAATTCATGTAATCATACAATATTTTGTGCTCAATATAGTGTTCTCTGCAAGTCCACTGCTTCCACTTTGCATCTACTTCAAAAAACGTATTTTGCTAAAAAATAATAATCCAGAAATCAATAAAACTCCCCAGTAAGGGGGCGCCCTCACCATCACGTGTGTAAGAGGTGGAAGAAGGCGTGGCTACACTACAGCTGGCACAGTTTGGAGCACCGAGAACTTTACACCTTATCAACTTTTCATTGATTGGTGGATTATTTTTATTAGCAAAATAGGTTAATTTAAATAGATGCAAAGTGGAAGCAGTGGACTTGCAGAGAACACTATATTGAGCACAACATATTGTATGATTATGTAGCACCCTGGAGTTTAGGCAGGGAGCTCCTCACACATTTACTTGCCAGGAGTCGTTATTCTGGTTGATTGTTAGAGATCTATTGATTTCTCCCTAAGTTTGGCCTTGTTGCACTTTTCTCTTCTACCACTAGGTGGCCGGATACTTGGTGGTACTAGATATGAGAAGGACAACCCAAGGTCAGGTTATGGGTATATGGGGCATCTCAGCCAATGGGCAGGGGTTTTCTTGAATCCCTTGGCCTGCTGGGAGAGTCTATATATCCGGGTGGAGTCATGTGATCGATGTTCTGTGCCACCTGGACGGCTGACTGGGTGGACGGGTTGCCCCGGGCTGCTAAGCCGGAGATTGGGCATATCCCGGGAACACCTGGCTGCTAGGCTGTCTAAAGTCCCATCCAGAAGTAAGAGAGCAGCGCAAGGTTGGGATTGCGGTTCTGGCCGGAGAACCTGTCATGGTCGTAGGGAGAGGGGAAGCTGTCACCACTAAGGGACCATCCACCTTATTACCAGGGACCTCAGTGAGTAACTGAAGCAAGTACCGGAGCAGTATTCTCACCGAACGGGCATGGTGGAGAATCGGGAAACTGCAGGCGGTGATCAAGTCAGGGACCCAACCAGCGGAGGTGACGCTTGTAGAGCAGCTTTGTGTGCCAAGCCAGGGACTGAGCAGGCTAGTGGGGTGAAGCTTGAGAAGTATCTGGAGTGCCAAGCTAGGGACCCATCAGAGAGGTGGGGGTGACGCTTGAGGAAGATACCACCGTGAAGATTGGAGAAGCTCAAGGGATTCAGAGTCAGTGAATCAGAGGGTCTAGTGAGAGAACAGGAGCTCAGAGGGCTGAAGAACTACAAGGAGAAGTTGTAGTGAAGGTGAAAGAACTGTTATGCTTTGTGTTAGGAACTGTTAAAGACTGTTGCCATAGGAGACAGCATTCCTGCATGTGCAGATGTGGCTTCTTGCTGGAGGCCTTTCCCTGCACAGATGTCCTCCTATATCTCTCTCGCTCCCTACTCTTCCATATCCTTAATGACCATCTACAGCATTTTCAGGTGAAAATTATTGACTTCATATGGGGTTTGAAAGGGCTAAGAGGGTCCTACTTCATGCTTGTGATAAAGGTGGTCTTGCTCTACCAAACCTATTATGGTTTTATCAAGCTGCTCAACTAGCCCAGATCTCAATCATATATTCGAGAGGTACTAAACCCGATTGGGTGGATATGGAATGACAGGCGTTACCCCACTTCACTGTGGACTACCTAATGTAGTGTCCTCCTTGTCCCTCTATCTTAGCTCCAACTTTTTCCCATTCAGTAACCCTATAGGACGATCTTTGAGGTCACCCAGAGTTGGTCTCTGATAGTCACCCATTAGTCCATCTGTTTCATAACCCTCAATTTCCTCCAAGCATGGACATCAAAGCTTTTAAATGGTGGCTGAACAAAGGGTTGTATAGGACTGGTAATTTTTTCAAGTCTTCAGGTCCGATCTTTCTTGTTTTTTGTATAAGTAGACTGGATATGCCCCTGACAGAGAAGTTCAGATTTCTCCAAATCTCCCATTTTTTACACTCTTTATGGGTGACTAAACCCAAACCTCACAGAATCACGACCTACAAACAATGGTGTGACCAGACCATGGAGCAGAACGGGGAATATCTGTGATCTACAAGTCACTATCCGCTGATCCCCTCTATATGGTGGGATGGAAGAGAGACCTCTCACAGGTATGGGACTTGGAGGAATGGCATGGGGCCTTCTCTCACTCCTACCCAAGTCTGTCCAAAGCTAAACTTTACCTGTCAGTAGGGATGAGCCGAACACCCCCGGGTTCGGTTCGCACCAGAACCTTCGAACCGACCGAAAGTTTGCGCGAATTTTCGAACCCTATACGTTATAATGGACGCGAACGTTCGAAATCAAAAGTGCTAATTACAACGGCCAATATGCATGTTAATGTCATAAAACAGGTTTGGGGACCCGGGTCCTGCCCCAGGGGACATATATCAATGCAAAAAGAACTTTTAAAAACTAAAGTTTTTTCGGGAGCAGTCATTTTAATGATGCATAAAGTGAAAAAAAAAAAAGTGAAATTTTCCTTTAAATATGGTACCTGGGGGGGGTGTCTAAAGTATGCCTGTGAAGTGGCATGTGTTTCCCGTGTTTAGAACTGTCCTTGCACAAAATGACATTTGTAAAGGAAAAAAAGAAGCCATTTAAAACCACTTGCGGCTTTAATGTCATGTCTTGTCCTGGCCGCCATATGGCTGAAAATCCTTGAGAAAAATGGCATGGCTACCCCATCACCCCCCCCCCCCCACCCCAGCCCCTTTGGGTCTTGTATGGATATTAAGGGGGACCCCGCACCCAAAATAAAACCCTATACCTACAACCCTATATACTCTGAACAGCAGTATATAGGTGGTGCAAACAAGACACGGACTGTAGGTTTGTTCTTAAGTAGAATCTGAACAGGTACATTATGAAGTGTAGCTCCATCCCAAAAAAATCTATTTTTAAGCTTTTTGGAGAACATAGGGAGGGGTTATCACCCCTGTAACATTTGCTGTCTTTGCACATCTGTTCAGAACATGTCACCTCACTTTCCGTCCCAATGACAAATGTTTTTGGAAAAGTGGGGTTTGAATTGAAACAAGGATTGGTGATAAAGCATCAGTAGAGAGGAGATACCTTTTTCCCAAATTAAATCTAACAGGATAGAATTTCCCTTCCTAGGGGTAGATTTCCTCTCACTTCCTGTTTTCTCTTTCCGTTTGCAAGTAGGAGTCGTTTGTAAGTTGGATGTTTGAAAGTAGGGGCCTGCCGTATATACTCTGCAGAAATTTGCCCTATTAGATGTTGGTGTAGCCACAAGACTGGTGGGCACAGGAATGGGCCCTGCTGTGAGTTAATAGATCAAGATTTGTACTTGCATGCACCTGTTGAACCGGGCAGAAAAATTGGGCCATTGGTGGTGGTGGTGGACGGTGTTGCCACAAGACTGTAAGCCCTCACAGTTACTCTTGGTGGGCGCAGGAATGGGCCCTGCTGTGAGTTATTAGATCAAGATTTGTAATTGCATGCACCTGTTGAACAGGGCAGAAAAATTGGGCCTTGGTGGTGGTGGTGGTGGTGGTGGACGGTGTTGCCACAAGACTGTAAGCCCTCACAGTTACTCTTGGTGGGCGCAGGAATGGGCCCTGCTGTGAGTTATTAGATCAAGATTTGTAATTGCATGCACCTGTTGAACAGGGCAGAAAAATTGGGCCTTTGGTGGTGGTGGTGGTGGACGGTGTTGCCACAAGACTGTAAGCCCTCACAGTTACTCTTGGTGGGCGCAGGAATGGGCCCTGCTGTGAGTTATTAGATCAAGATTTGTAAATGCATGCACCTGTTAAACAGGGCAGAAAAATTGGGCCTTAGGCATTGGTGGTGGTGGTGGACGGTGTTGCCACAAGACTGTAAGCCCTCAAGTTACTCTTGGTGGGCGCAGGAATGGGCCCTGCTGTGAGTTATTAGATCAAGATTTGTAATTGCACGCACCTGTTGAACAGGGCTGAAAAATTGTGCCTTAGGCATTGGTGCTGTTGCCACAACACTGCAAGCCCTCACAGATACTCTTGGTGGGCGCAGGAATGAGCCCTGCTGCAAAGCATTGCCTAAAATTTGTAATTACACGCACCTGTTGAACAGGGCAGAAAAATTGTGCCTTTGGCGGTGGTGGTGGACGGTGGTGCCACAAGTCTGTAGGCCCTCATAGTTACTCTTGGTGGGCGCAGGAATGGTCCCTGCTGTGAACTATTTTTTAAAAAAATTGTAATTACACGCCCCTGTTAAACAGGGGCTGAAAAATTGTGCCTTAGGCATTGGTGCTGGTGCCACAACACTGCAACCCCTCCCTGTACTTGGAGCACAGCAGACACAGTGTTGCGAAGCATTTTTTTAAAAAATTGTAAGTACACGCCCCTGTTATACAGGGGCTGAAAAATTGTGCCTTAGGCACTGGTGTGGTGGCATGGATCATTGAGGAAGAGGATAGTCAGTGAACATAAGAGGACAGTCACTCAGCATCAGCATAGGCAGTCTTGAAGGGATGTGACATTATAAATTATTCCGTTATATCCGCTTCAGGTGCCTGGTAGCTGGTGGTGATCCAAGACTGATTCATTTTGATGAAGGTCAGTCGATCAACCGAGTCGGTGGACAGGCGCACCCTATGATCGGTGACAAATCCTCCAGCAGCACTGAATGTGCGTTCGGAAAGAACGCTGGAGGCAGGACAGGCCAGTAGCTCAATTGCATACTGTGCAAGCTCTGGCCAGTGATCCATCCTCAGGACCCAGTAAGCCAGAGGATTTTCGGTGGGAAAGGTGTCCAAGTCTGACCTTGCCCCAAGGTATTCCTGCACCATGTATATCAGACGCTGGCGATGGTTGCTGGAACCGATCATACCTTGGGGCTGCGGACTAAAAAATTGTCTGAACGCATCGGTCAGACGTCCACCTTCCCCAACGCTCCTTCTACTACTGACCGAAGCCTCAGCAACTCGTCGTCCAGGACCAGGAGTTTGTAACCTCCCAGTTTCTGGGAACGCGTTGCACAGACCTTTCTGCAAGGCCTCCCTGAGATGTCTCATCCTCTGCTCCCTCTGCGACGGCAAGATAAGGTCCGCAACCTTACCCTTGTACCGTGGATCAAGGAGAGTGGCCAGCCAGTAATGGTCCCTCTCCTTGATCCGAAGAACACGAGGATCCTTCCGCAGGCTTTTCAGGATCAGGGAGGCCATGCAGCGTAGGTTTGCTAGGCATTCGGTCCGGAGTCTTCTGGGTCACTGAGGATGACATGATCGCCAGCCACCTCCTCCCAGCCACGTACAAGTCCACTGGTTTGTTGGGACTGTACATCATCCCTAAAAGACTGCTGCTGCTGATGCTGAGTGCCAGGCTCCACCTCCATGCTCACACAATCCTCCTCCTCCTCCTCCTCCTCCTCCTCATCCTCTTCCTGTGTGATGGGTGGGACAGAAGGAACACTGTCCGGATAAAGGGGGCCTTGAGAGGCAAGGAAGTCCTCCTCTTCCTGCCTCTGTTCTGCCTCAAGTGCCCTGTCCATTATCCCACGCAGCGTATGCTCCAACAGGTGGACAAGAGGTACAGTGTCACTGATGCATGCACTGTCACTGCTCACCATCCTCGTGGCCTCCTCAAATGGTGAGAGGACAGTGCATGCATCCCTGATCATGCTCCACTGACGTGGGGAAAAAAAAACCAAGCTCCCCTGACCCTGTCCTGGTGCCGTAGTCGCAAAGGTACTCATTGATGGCCCTCTGCTGCGTGTGCAGTCGCTGCAGCATGGCCAATGTTGAGTTCCACCTGGTGGGCATGTCACATATTAGGCGGTTCTTGGGCAGGTTCAGCTCCTTTTGCAGCTCAGTCAGCCGAGCACTGGCATTATAAGATCGGCGGAAATGCACACAGACTTTCCTGGCCTGCCTCAGGACATCCTGTAAGCCTGGGAACCTGCCCAAGAACCGCTGCACCACCAGGTTGAGGACGTGAGCCATACAGGGCACATGGGTGAGCTGCCCCTGTCGCAGGGCGGAGAGGAGGTTGGTGCCATTGTCAGAAACGACCATTCCTGGCTTAAGCTGGCGTGGCGTCAACCACCTCTCGGCCTGCCCCTGCAGAGCTGCCAGAACCTCTGGCCCAGTGTGGCTCCTGTCCCCCAAACACACCAGCGCAAGCACGGCATGGCATCTTTTTGCCTGCGTACTTGCGTAGCCCCTTGTACGCCTACGGAGCACCGCTGGTTCCGAGGACAGAGCACTGGAGGAAGAAGAAGAGGAGGGGGGGGTGGAGGAGAGAGGTGTGTCACAACCAGTAGCAGTAGTAGCATTTTGGAGGCGTGTTGGCGGAACAACCTCCAACACTACTGCACCTTGTCCTGCATCCCTCCCAGCTGCCAATAGAGTGACCCAATGGGCCGTGAAAGAAAGGTAACGTCCCTGTCCATGCCTGCTGGACCATGAGTCAGCGGTAATATGCACCTTACCGCTGACCGCCCTGTCCAGCGAGGCATGGACATTGCCTTCCACATGCCGGTAGAGAGACGGAATCGCCTTCCGTGAGAAAAAGTGGCGTTTGGGAACCTGCCACTGAGGAACCGCACATTGAACAAACTCACGGAAGGGGGCCGAGTCTACCAACTGAAAAGGCAGCAGTTGAAGTGCTAGCAATTTAGCCAAGCTAGCATTCAACCGCTGGGCATGTGGATGGCTGGGAGTGTACTTCTTTCGACGGTCCAGCAGCTGGGGCAGGGAAATTTGCCTGGTAGAATCGGACGTCGGTGTACTGCAAGTACTTGGTTGTGACACACCTAATTCTACACCTTCAGTCCTCTCAGAGCAGCTTTCAGAGAGGACTGAAGATGTAGTGGGGATGAAGATCCCAGCTGATGAGGAGCAAGGAGAGGTCCGCTTAGTTCTTTGGTGTGGGTCTTTTATGTGTGCTTGCCAACGAGCTGCATGGCAGGTCGACATATGTCTGCTCATGCTTGTGGTGCCCAAGTGGCTGATGTTTTGGCCACGCGAGATACGCTTGAGACAAATATTGCAAATAGCAGTGGTGCGATCTGATGCACTCGTCTCCAAAAAGGCCCACACCAAAGAACTTTTCTGATAACGTGCAGAGGCAGCGCCCTGCACAGGCGGAGCTCTGCGGTGTTGTACAGTTGCTGTGCTGGCCTCTAGCTGGCCTCCAGGGGGCATCCTGCCTCGTTGGACATGTGACGCTGCATCCTCCTCCTCATCCTCTCTCCCTTCAGGCACCCACGTGGAGTCAGTGACCTCATCATCCCCTCCCTCTTCACCACTAGAGCAAACCTGGCAGTAAGCTGCAGCTGGTGGAACAGTACTGCCAGATTGCTGTCCTTCAGCATCCCCTCTCTCTGCGCGCACACTACTGACTTCCTCAAGCTGGGTATCATCATCCGAGCCTTCGAATCGTTGGGCATCCTCCTGGAGCATGTACCCAACACTGTGCTCAAAGAGTTCGGGGGACTCCTCAGGAGGACATGGTGGGTCTAGGGAAGGGGTGGCTGATGATGCCATTGAGTACGCGTTGGCAGCTGCTCTGCCAGTACCCTGAGCCTGGGTGAGAGAGGATGAGGAGGATGAGGAGGGCTTGGTCATCCATTCTACCAAGCCTTCAGCATGATGCGGCTCCACATGTCCAGCTGCCGAAAACAAAGACGCGCGTGTCCCATGGCCACGTGCTGATGACGATGCACGACCACGTCCACGGCCACGTCCACTAGAAACAGAGCCTGCCTGCCCTGTGTTCTTGCCTCTGCATGCTCTGCCTCCCCTTGGCGGTCTTCCAGCCATTGTAGTCGGTAGTCCTGTGGGTGCTGCTGAGAAGAAAATATAGGAGCTCTGTGTGATGCCACTAACACACTAGAAGTCCTATGGGTGCTTCTGCAAAGAAAATATAGGAGCTCTGTGTGATGCCACTAACACACTAGAAGTCCTGTGGGTGCTGCTGAGAAGAAAATATAGGAGCTCTGTGTGATGCCACTAACACACTAGAAGTCCTGTGGGTGCTGCTGAGAAGAAAATATAAAATATAGGAGCTCTCTATGATGCCACTAACACACTAGAAGTCCTATGGGTGCTTCTGAAAGAAAATATAGGAGCTCTGTGTGATGCCACTAACACACTAGAAGTCCTGTGGGTGCTGCTGAGAAGAAAATATAGGAGCTCTGTGTGATGCCACTAACACACTAGAAGTCCTATGGGTGCTTCTGCAAAGAAAATATAGGAGCTCTGTGTGATGCCACTAACACACTAGAAGTCCTGTGGGTGCTGCTGAGAAGAAAATATAGGAGCTCTGTGTGATGCCACTAACACACAATTGAAGTCCTATGGGTGCTTCTGCAAAGAAAATATAGGAGCTCTGTGTGATGCCACTAACACACTAGAAGTCCTGTGGGTGCTGCTGAGAAGAAAATATAGGAGCTCTGTGTGATGCCACTAACACACAATTGAAGTCCTATGGGTGCTTCTGCAAAGAAAATATAGGAGCTCTGTGTGATGCCACTAACACACTAGTAGTCCTATGGGTGCTGCTGAGAAGAAAATATAGAAGCTCTGTGTGATGCCACTAACACACTAGAAGTCCTATGGGTGCTTCTGCAAAGAAAATATAGGAGCTCTGTGTGATGCCACTAACACACTAGAAGTCCTGTGGGTGCTGCTGAGAAGAAAATATAGGAGCTCTGTGTGATGCCACTAACACAATAGAAGTCCTATGGGTGCTTCTGCAAAGAAAATATAGGAGCTCTGTGTGATGCCACTAACACACTAGAAGTCCTATGGGTGCTTCTGCAAAGAAAATATCGGAGCTCTGTGTGATGCCACTAACACAGTAGAAGTCCTATGGGTGCTTCTGGGAAGAAAATATAGGAACTCTGTGTGATGCCACTAACACACTAGAAGTCCTATGGGTGCTTCTGGAAGAAAATATACGAGCTCTGTGTGATGCCACTAACACAGTACAAGTCCTATGGGTGCTTCTGGGAAGAAAATATAGGAACTCTGTGTGATGTCACTAACACACTAGAAGTCCTATGGGTGCTTCTGGGAAGAAAATATAGGAACTCTGTGTGATGCCACTAACACAGTAGAAGTCCTATGGGTGCTTCTGGGAAGAAAATATGGGAGCTCTGTGTGATGCCACTAACACACTAGAAGTCATATGGGTGCTTCTGGGAAGAAAATATGGGAGCTCTGTGTGATGCCACTAACACACTAGAAGTCCTATGGGTGCTTCTGGGAAGAAAATATAGGAACTCTGTGTGATGCCACTAACACACTAGAAGTCCTATGGGTGCTTCTGGGAAGAAAATATAGGAACTCTGTGTGATGCCACTAACACAGTAGAAGTCCTATGGGTGCTTCTGGGAAGAAAATAGGAGCTCTGTGTGATGCCACTAACACAGTAGAAGTCCTATGGGTGCTTCTGGGAAGAAAATATAGGAACTCTGTGTGATGCCACTAACACAGTAGAAGTCCTATGGGTGCTTCTGGGAAGAAAATATAGGAACTCTGTGTGATGCCACTAACACAGTAGAAGTCCTATGGGTGCTTCTGGGAAGAAAATATAGGAACTCTGTGTGATGCCACTAACACAGTAGAAGTCCTATGGGTGCTTCTGGGAAGAAAATATAGGAGCTCTGTGTGATGCCACTAACACACTAGAAGTCCTATGGGTGCTTCTGGGAAGAAAATATAGGAGCTCTGTGTGATGCCACTAACACACTAGAAGTCCTATGGGTGCTTCTGGGAAGAAAATATAGGAGCTCTGTGTGATGCCACTAACACACTAGAAGTCCTATGGGTGCTTCTGGGAAGAAAATATAGGAACTCTGTGTGATGCCACTAACACACTAGAAGTCCTATGGGTGCTTCTGGAAGAAAATATAGGAGCTCTGTGTGATGCCACTAACACACTAGAAGTCCTATGGGTGCTTCTGGGAAGAAAATATAGGAGCTCTGTGTGATGCCACTAACACTCTAGAAGTCCTATGGGTGCTTCTGGGAAGAAAATATAGGAACTCTGTGTGATGCCACAAACACAGTAGAAGTCCTATGGGTGCTTCTGGGAAGAAAATATAGGAACTCTGTGTGATGCCACTAACACACTAGAAGTCCTATGGGTGCTTCTGGGAAGAAAATATAGGAACTCTGTGTGATGCCACTAACACAGTAGAAGTCCTATGGGTGCTTCTGGGAATAAAATATAGGAACTCTGTGTGATGCCACTAACACAGTAGAAGTCCTATGGGTGCTTCTGGGAAGAAAATATAGGAACTCTGTGTGATGCCACTAACACAGTAGAAGTCCTATGGGTGCTTCTGGGAAGAAAATATGGGAGCTCTGTGTGATGCCACTAACACACTAGAAGTCCTATGGGTGCTTCTGGTAAGAAAATATGGGAGCTCTGTGTGATGCCACTAACACACTAGAAGTCCTATGGGTGCTTCTGGGAAGAAAATATAGGAGCTCTGTGTGATGCCACTAACACACTAGAAGTCCTATGGGTGCTTCTGGGAAGAAAATATAGGAACTCTGTGTGATGCCACTAACACAGTAGAAGTCCTATGGGTGCTTCTGGGAAGAAAATATAGGAGCTCTGTTTTCTGCCACTAACACACTAGAAGTCCTATGGGTGCTTCTGGGAAGAAAATATAGGAACTCTGTGTGATGCCACTAACACACTAGAAGTCCTATGGGTGCTTCTGGGAAGAAAATATAGGAACTCTGTGTGATGCCACTAACACACTAGAAGTCCTATGGGTGCTTCTGGGAAGAAAATATAGGAACTCTGTGTGATGCCACTAACACACTAGAAGTCCTATGGGTGCTTCTGGGAAGAAAATATAGGAACTCTGTGTGATGCCACTAACACATTAGAAGTCCTATGGGTGCTTCTGGGAAGAAAATATGGGAGCTCTGTGTGATGCCACTAACACACTAGAAGTCCTATGGGTGCTTCTGGGAAGAAAATATAGGAACTCTGTGTGATGCCACTAACACACTAGAAGTCCTATGGGTGCTTCTGGGAAGAAAATATAGGAACTCTGTGTGATGCCACTAACACAGTACAAGTCCTATGGGTGCTTCTGGGAAGAAAATATAGGAACTCTGTGTGATGCCACTAACACAGTAGAAGTCCTATGGGTGCTTCTGGGAAGAAAATATAGGAGCTCTGTGTGATGCCACTAACACACTAGAAGTCCTATGGGTGCTTCTGGGAAGAAAATATAGGAGCTCTGTGTGATGCCACTAACACAGTAGAAGTCCTATGGGTGCTTCTGGGAAGAAAATATAGGAACTCTGTGTGATGCCACTAACACAGTAGAAGTCCTATGGGTGCTTCTGGGAAGAAAATATGGGAGCTCTGTGTGATGCCACTAACACACTAGAAGTCCTATGGGTGCTTCTGGGAAGAACATATAGGAACTCTGTGTGATGCCACTAACACAGTAGAAGTCCTATGGGTGCTTCTGGGAAGAAAATATGGGAGCTCTGTGTGATGCCACTAACACACTAGAAGTCCTATGGGTGCTTCCGGGAAGAAAATATGGGAGCTCTGTGTGATGCCACTAACACACTAGAAGTCCTATGGGTGCTTCCGGGAAGAAAATATAGGAACTCTGTGTGATGCCACTAACACAGTAGAAGTCCTATGGGTGCTTCTGGGAAGAAAATATAGGAACTCTGTGTGATGCCACTAACACACTAGAAGTCCTATGGGTGCTTCTGGGAAGAAAATATAGGAACTCTGTGTGATGCCACTAACACAGTAGAAGTCCTATGGGTGCTTCTGGGAATAAAATATAGGAACTCTGTGTGATGCCACTAACACAGTAGAAGTCCTATGGGTGCTTCTGGGAAGAAAATATAGGAACTCTGTGTGATGCCACTAACACAGTAGAAGTCCTATGGGTGCTTCTGGGAAGAAAATATGGGAACTCTGTGTGATGCCACTAACACACTAGAAGTCCTATGAGTGCTTCTGGGAAGAAAATATGGGAGATCTGTGTGATGCCACTAACACACTAGAAGTCCTATGGGTGCTTCTGGGAAGAAAATATGGGAGCTCTGTGTGATGCCACTAACACACTAGAAGTCCTATGGGTGCTTCTGGGAAGAAAATATAGGAGCTCTGTGTGATGCCACTAACACACTAGAAGTCCCATGGGTGCTTCTGGGAAGAAAATATAGGAACTCTGTGTGATGCCACTAACACAGTAGAAGTCCTATGGGTGCTTCTGGGAAGAAAATATAGGAACTCTGTGTGATGCCACTAACACAGTAGAAGTCCTATGGGTGCTTCTGGGAAGAAAATATAGGAACTCTGTGTGATGCCACTAACACACTAGAAGTCCTATGGGTGCTTCTGGGAAGAAAATATAGGAACTCTGTGTGATGCCACTAACACAGTACAAGTCCTATGGGTGCTTCTGGGAAGAAAATATAGGAACTTTGTGTGATGCCACTAACACAGTAGAAGTCCTATGGGTGCTTCTGGGAAGAAAATATGGGAGCTCTGTGTGATGCCACTAACACACTAGAAGTCCTATGGGTGCTTCTGGGAAGAAAATATAGGAACTCTGTGTGATGCCACTAACACACTAGAAGTCCTATGGGTGCTTCTGGGAAGAAAATATAGGAACTCTGTGTGATGCCACTAACACACTAGAAGTCCTATGGGTGCTTCTGGGAAGAAAATATAGGAACTCTGTGTGATGCCACTAACACAGTAGAAGTCCTATGGGTGCTTCTGGGAAGAAAATATAGGAACTCTGTGTGATGCCACTAACACAGTAGAAGTCCTATGGGTGCTTCTGGGAAGAAAATATAGGAACTCTGTGTGATGCCACTAACACAACACTAGAAGTCCTATGGGTGCTTCTGGGAAGAAAATATAGGAACTCTGTGTGATGCCACTAACACAGTACAAGTCCTATGGGTGCTTCTGGGAATAAAATATAGGAACTCTGTGTGATGCCACTAACACAGTAGAAGTCCTATGGGTGCTTCTGGGAAGAAAATATAGGAACTCTGTGTGATGCCACTAACACAGTAGAAGTCCTATGGGTGCTTCTGGGAAGAAAATATGGGAGCTCTGTGTGATGCCACTAACACACTAGAAGTCCTATGAGTGCTTCTGGGAAGAAAATATGGGAGATCTGTGTGATGCCACTAACACACTAGAAGTCCTATGGGTGCTTCTGGGAAGAAAATATGGGAGCTCTGTGTGATGCCACTAACACACTAGAAGTCCTATGGGTGCTTCTGGGAAGAAAATATAGGAGCTCTGTGTGATGCCACTAACACACTAGAAGTCCCATGGGTGCTTCTGGGAAGAAAATATAGGAACTCTGTGTGATGCCACTAACACAGTAGAAGTCCTATGGGTGCTTCTGGGAAGAAAATATAGGAACTCTGTGTGATGCCACTAACACAGTAGAAGTCCTATGGGTGCTTCTGGGAAGAAAATATAGGAACTCTGTGTGATGCCACTAACACACTAGAAGTCCTATGGGTGCTTCTGGGAAGAAAATATAGGAACTCTGTGTGATGCCACTAACACAGTACAAGTCCTATGGGTGCTTCTGGGAAGAAAATATAGGAACTCTGTGTGATGCCACTAACACAGTAGAAGTCCTATGGGTGCTTCTGGGAAGAAAATATGGGAGCTCTGTGTGATGCCACTAACACACTAGAAGTCCTATGGGTGCTTCTGGGAAGAAAATATAGGAACTCTGTGTGATGCCACTAACACACTAGAAGTCCTATGGGTGCTTCTGGGAAGAAAATATAGAAACTCTGTGTGATGCCACTAACACACTAGAAGTCCTATGGGTGCTTCTGGGAAGAAAATATAGGAACTCTGTGTGATGCCACTAACACAGTACAAGTCCTATGGGTGCTTCTGGGAAGAAAATATAGGAACTCTGTGTGATGCCACTAACACAGTACAAGTCCTATGGGTGCTTCTGGGAAGAAAATATAGGAACTCTGTGTGATGCCACTAACACACTAGAAGTCCTATGGGTGCTTCTGGGAAGAAAATATAGGAGCTCTGTGTGATGCCACTAACACAGTAGAAGTCCTATGGGTGCTTCTGGGAAGAAAATATAGGAACTCTGTGTGATGCCACTAACACAGTACAAGTCCTATGGGTGCTTCTGGGAAGAAAATATGGGAGCTCTGTGTGATGCCACTAACACACTAGAAGTCCTATGGGTGCTTCTGGGAAGAACATATAGGAACTCTGTGTGATGCCACTAACACAGTAGAAGTCCTATGGGTGCTTCTGGGAAGAAAATATGGGAGCTCTGTGTGATGCCACTAACACACTAGAAGTCCTATGGGTGCTTCCGGGAAGAAAATATGGGAGCTCTGTGTGATGCCACTAACACACTAGAAGTCCTATGGGTGCTTCTGGGAAGAAAATATAGGAACTCTGTGTGATGCCACTAACACAGTACAAGTCCTATGGGTGCTTCTGGGAAGAAAATATAGGAACTCTGTGTGATGCCACTAACACACTAGAAGTCCTATGGGTGCTTCTGGGAAGAAAATATAGGAACTCTGTGTGATGCCACTAACACAGTAGAAGTCCTATGGGTGCTTCTGGGAAGAAAATATAGGAACTCTGTGTGATGTCCTATGGGTGCTTCTGGGAATAAAATATAGGAACTCTGTGTGATGCCACTAACACAGTACAAGTCCTATGGGTGCTTCTGGGAAGTAGAAATATAGGAACTCTGTGTGATGCCACTAACACAGTACAAGTCCTATGGGTGCTTCTGGGAAGAAAATATGGGAGATCTGTGTGATGCCACTAACACAGTAGAAGTCCTATGGGTGCTTCTGGGAAGAAAATATGGGAGCTCTGTGTGATGCCACTAACACACTAGAAGTCCTATGGGTGCTTCTGGGAAGAAAATATAGGAACTCTGTGTGATGCCACTAACACACTAGAAGTCCCATGGGTGCTTCTGGGAAGAAAATATAGGAACTCTGTGTGATGCCACTAACACAGTAGAAGTCCTATGGGTGCTTCTGGGAAGAAAATATAGGAACTCTGTGTGATGCCACTAACACAGTACTAGTCCTATGGGTGCTTCTGGGAAGAAAATATAGGAACTCTGTGTGATGCCACTAACACAGTAGAAGTCCTATGGGTGCTTCTGGGAAGAAAATATAGGAGCTCTGTTTGCTGCCACTAACACACTAGAAGTCCTATGGGTGCTTTTGGGGTGCAATGCTGTGCTAACAGCACTGCGGTTGGTACTACTGAAATACTGTACTAACAGTAAAACACGCACCAGACTAATCCCCAGCAGCAGCTAAAAACACACTAACCAGCAGCAATGGACGATCAATGACAGGTAGCAATGGTTTAGCAAATAAATAGCCAATGATTTAACAAAGTAGAGCAAATCTTTCTATCTGAATGAATCTAGCAAAGACACAGAACCAGCCTGATCTCTCCTAAAGCCGGAACTCATGTGACCGGCGCCGACGGCGTGGCGGCCTTTTAAATGGTGGGGCGTGTACTAAAGCCCCTGAGCTGTAATTGGCTACAGGCGTCCTGCCTGTAGCCAATTATGGCTCTCCGAGTTTCCGGCGCTGTGATTGGCCAAGCATGCGGGGTCACAGTGCATGCTTGGCCAATCATCAGCCAGCAATGCACTGCGCCGGCCGCGCCGGCCGCAATGCATTGCGGGGCCGCTCGCATCACACGAATGTGATGGGAGCGGCCAAAATAGTTCTGGGCTCGCCGAGCGAGCGAACGCCCGGTGCTCGATGCGAACATGGGTTCGCATCGAGCACCGGGCCCATCCCTAAATTTTTCCGACGGAAAAGGTTTCTATCGGAAATTCCGATCATCTGTAGCAATTTTGACACGCAAAATTCATACGCATGCTCGGAAACAATACGATGCATGCTCGGAAGCATTGAACTTAGTTTTTCTCGGCTCGTTGTAGTGTTGTGCGTCACCGCGTTCTTGACGGTCGGTAATATGGAGTAAAACCTTGTTTTTCAAAAAGTTATTTAAAACGGAGACAACCAAGGGGCTCATTTCCGAAATATATGGTCAGTTGCCTAAAGGAGATACACCCAGGCTGGATCTCTGTGATAACAATAGGGAGAGATGGCAAGTCTCCTCTCTGTGGGGGGGGGGGGGGGGGCGGGGGTTACAGAGAGGAACTGATGTGGGGGGGTACAGAGAGGAACTGATGTGGGGGGGGGGTACAGAGAGGAACTGATGTGGGGGGGGGGGGGTACAGAGAGGAACTGATGTGGGGGGGTACAGAGAGGAACTGATGTGGGGAGGGAGTACAGAGAGGAACTGATGTGTGGGGGGGGGGGGTACAGAGAGGAACTGATGTGGGGGGGGGGGTCACAGAGTGGAACAAAATGAGGTTTCGCCTAGCATGTCAATAATCTTTGCACCAGCCCTGCTCACCCCCCTCCGATTGCACGCACAGGGCTCACCCCCTCCGATTGAACGCACAGGGCTCACCCCCTCCGATTGTACGCACAGGGCTCACCCCCTCCGATTGTACGCACAGGGCTCACCTTCACCGATCGCTTCCTGCAGAGCCCAGCGAGGCGCTTTATTCTCTATTACCCCAAACATGGCACAACGCAGATATTGAAGTTCCCAAGTGATGACAAAGGGTGGGATGAGGGCGCCTCTCCTAACCTGGTGACGTACGATGTGTTCTGATTGGAAAACACCATCTTTGTTCAGGAGGCCTATAGGTTTAGTGAAGAGGTCCTAAAAAGCTCTCCTACCCCACCCAGATTCCTTAACCAGTTATAGCCCAGAAAAACTCCTATATCATCATATATTATTATACAGGATTTATATAGCGCCAACAGTTTGCGCAGCGCTTTACAACATGAGGGCAGACATAACACTTACAATACAAATCAATAAAGGAGGGATCAGAGGGACCTGCTCGTTAGAGCTTACAACTAAATTCATACAAAACTTAATTTATCGTAATCAATAACTGTTAAAACGATATAAAATACAATTAGAAATGTATAAAACAGATGAATCAAAAGCAAACAGCTCAATATCAATATTCAGTCCAGGCGGAGTAATTGTACTGAACTGAAAAATCCATTTCCATCTGGACGTCTTTTTGATAAAATCGCCCCCTCCCCCACACTCCGGGTTCACCATCTCATCCCCCCAATATCCAGTCCCTTTCAGACTCCTATTGTGAGACTCATCATAGTGTCTCTGGGGGGATCGCTGATCATTCCTGTGTAAAATCTTACAGAAATCTTCCCTAATCCCGACCTTTAATTATCATTTCATCCCCCCCACATACAATGTCTGCAACCGACATTTACTGACATCAATAACTCCCCTTGTGGTAACGACCAAAAATTCCCTCATTGTAATATACGGGGTTATTCTACATTTCCACACTATATATGTGTGTATCATCATCTGCTGGCGATAAAAGACGTCACAGTGACTATGGAGGAAGAGGACGGACATGACGGGGGGTCACTGAGTGTAAATAGAAGATAAGATCTTATTACCTCCTCTGCTGCTTCCAGTAATGTCTTCTATTTCCTGCCGCATGGAACTTCCTGTCTTTGTTCTATATCACTTCCTGTCTGTATCTGACATCCCTTCCTGTCTGTATCCGACATCACTTCCTGTCTGTATCTGACATCACTTCCTGTCTGTATTTCATAGAAACTTCCTGTCCGGATATGAGTGAGATCACCACCTTGTGGAGTTCAGAGGAACTGCAGCCCCAAGAAATGTCTCATAATAACCATTTCTTTAAAATATCTTACAGGGCGACCACAGAAGTTCAAATATAACACAAAAAAGTAAGAAAAAAATTGATTCAGTTCTTATGCAACCAACTGTTTAACAAAGATATTTTTTATTACATATAGAAACATCTTAAAAGACACAGAACACAAGGTCACAACAAATGTATAGCTAATAAAACAGATACCCCCCAAACCAATCCTTTTGGTGAAGAAAATGCAAAAAAATACATCCAAATGCATAAATAAATATATATATATATATATATATATATATATATATATATTTATATACACTCATAATGAAGATATTAAACATAAATTGCAAGGATGTCATGGTCACATAGGAATGGTGGTGGAGATCTCTCAAAGTAATAGCAATTCCTTGAATGTCTATATAAATAAAATAATTAATCCTGGAGTGAAAAAAGCTGTAAAACAATAAATAATATATAAACTGGGTCATCCACTTCATCCATAAAGACATTGTGATTCCAGATCTTCTAGATCACATAGAAGGAGGACTCATCGAGGATTTCATACATTTGTTTGGAAGGATAGAAGAATCCTCAGAAGGGATCATGTAGGATGACAGGAAAGTCTCCTGACTGGTGAGATCATCCAAACATAATGATTACATCCATGAACTGGAGCTCGTTGGGGTGATAAAGCCAATCTGTAAACACTGTGTAAATGTTATCCAAGAACTCAGCACACTCCAGGTGTGGAGAAAGTCTCCAGGTGGATTTAGCCTGTCATTTATCATAGGTAGAAGTGTCCACACATTATATATAAAACTTGTACCGTGTCCCCAGGCCTCCAGGGGGATTTAGATTGGGATTAACTGCTTCCTGTCAGGCCTATAGCAGAATGATGGCCGAGTCTCCCATCCTCAGTGGACGTCATATGAAGTCCTCCAAGTCAAGTGGCCACGCTGCAGCTCCACTGAATGATAGATTATTGGACTGGGCTGGCCCCAGTACCTTGTGATAGTTGTGACCAATCACAGCCATCACATGACAGTTGTACACAGTAAATGGCTTTCATTCGTAGCCATTCATTGTGTACCGTTGTGATGATCTTTGTGACTGGTTACAGTGATCACATGGTACAGACAGGGCCTATCACATCTGTACCATGTGATAGCTGTGACCAATCACGGCTATCAAAGTAGTACACCCAGTGTAATTCATAAAAATGATTGCTTATAACAGAGATCATCAAAAAAAAATATTGACCACCTCCCCAGAGTAGTACAGGGTCAATATGATAACACTGCATGTGTCACAATGTAAAAAAAAAAAAAAAAAAAAAAGGGAAAAAAAAATTGTAAAAAAATTGAAAATATATATAATTTTTATTTACATACTGCCACAAGTCAATATTAGTATCACCACCACACAAGTATAATGATGTTTTACTGCTCTGTTGACAGTATGTAAAAAAATTGTTAAAATATATATATTGTTTTCTTTTTGTCTTCTTTCAATTTTAATTGTGACAAAAAATTACAACTTCAACAAAAATTAGGATGCCTTTTACTAAATACCTTGGACCGTCTACTTTACAAAAAAGGGGTGATTTGGGGGTATTTGTACTGCCCTGGCATTTTAAGGGCCTCAATAAATGAGATTGTCCGTCATGACATCAGGATTGATCAAATGTAAAATATATATATCATAGTTTGTAGACTCTATAACTTTTACACAGACTAAATATTAACTAAATACACAGATTTGGGTCATTTTTACCAAGGAAATGTTGCAGAAAACTTTGTGGCCAAAATTTATGAATAAATATTATTTATTTGCCACGTTTTATAAAAGAAACTTAGAAAACATTTTTTGTATTTTTTCACTTATATAGCATAAAATAAAATCCCAGTGGTGATTAAATCCCACCAAAAGAAAGCTCTGTCTGTCTCAGAAAATGCTACAAATTGGGTACAGTGTTGGATGACTGAGTAATTGTCATCCAAATAGTGACAGCACTGAAATCTGAATTGGACTGGGCAGGAAGGGGGGTAAAAGTGTCCGGGATATTGAGATGGATTCCCACGAAGCCGGTCCTTATCTGACTCCCCCATATGGTTTTCGGAATTCTTCAGCAAAAAGATACATTTTGGTAATGCAAATTGTCTCTCAAGCAATGCAAACTGTCTCACTGCTTTTCTGACACTTCTATATCTGAGGTAATAAACCTGAGAGGTTTGTTTTTTACACTCGGCCATTTGTGGTGAATGATTCTCACCTCCTTTTGGGATCTAAAAGTAACTCATCATTTACCACTTTGGACTGTGTCTGTCTTTGACCGTTATTTTTCTCCTGCTATCAATGGCAACACGGCACAACACTTCATCCATGTCTTTGGTGATCTCTGATCTCCTTATCAACTGTTTCTTCCATGATGGAGATCAGCCATGGAGTATATCTGAGGTGTATATCAGGGTGTGCTTCTTCCCCACATGAGAGCTGTGATGTCCAGCAACATTCATATAGAAGACATTTCCCGCACTCAAGGCACTAATACACCTCGAGGGTTGTGTGGGATCCCTGATGTACAGGAAGACAGGACTTCAGTGAGGAACAATTCCCTCACTCAGGACAGGAATACGGCTTCTCCCCTGTGTGAGATCTCTGATGTCTGGAAAGATGGGACTTCTGTGTAAAACATTTCCCGCACTCAGGACAGGAATACGGCTTCTCCCCCGTGTGAGATCTCTGATGTGTGGAAAGATGGTACTTATTTGGAAAGCATTTCCCACACTCAGGGCAGGAATACGGCTTCTCTCCTGTGTGAGATCTCTGATGTGTGTAAAGACTAGACTTCTGTGAAAAACATTTCCCGCACTCAGAACAGGAATATGGCTTCTCCCCCGTGTGAGATCTCTGATGTTTATTAAGACGGGATTTAAAACGTAACATTTCCCGCACTCAGGACAGGAAAAGCTCTTATCTTTCAGATGGACATTTGAGGTAGTCGGGTTTTCTCCTGGACTATTCCCGTTATGAGAACTTTGATGTGTGTAAAGATTGGACTTCCGAGAAAAACATTTCCCGCACTCAGGACAGGAATACGGCTTCTCCCCAGTGTGAGATCTCTGATGTTTGGAAAGACTAGACTTCTGTGAAAAACATTTCCCGCACTCAGGACAGGAATACGGCTTCTCTCCTGTGTGAGATCTCTGATGTGTGGAAAGACTAGACTTCTGTGAAAAACATTTCCCGCACTCAGAACAGGAATATGGCTTCTCCCCCGTGTGAGATCTCTGATGTTTATTAAGACGGGATTTAAAACGGAAACATTTCCCGCACTCAGGACAGGAAAAGCTCTTATCTTTCAGATGGACATTTGAGGTAGTCGGGTTTTCTCCTGGACTATTCCCGTTATGAGAACTTTGATGTGTGTCTAGACCGGACTTCTGTGAAAAACATTTCCCGCACTCAGGACAGGAATGTGGCTTCTCCCCCGTGTGAGATCTCTGATGTGAGGAAAGACTGGACTTCACTGAAAAACATTTCCCGCACTCAGGACAGGAATACGGCTTCTCCCCCGTGTGAGATCTCTGATGTTTATTAAGACGGGATTTAAAACGGAAACATTTCCCGCACTCAGGACAGGAAAAGCTCTTATCTTTCAGATGGACATTTGAGGTAGTCGGGTTTTCTCCTGGACTATTCCCGTTATGAGAACTTTGATGTGTGTAAAGATTGGACTTCCGAGAAAAACATTTCCCGCACTCAGGACAGGAATACGGCTTCTCCCCCGTGTGAGATCTCTGATGTTTATTAAGACGGGATTTAAAACGGAAACATTTCCAGCACTCAGGACAGGAAAAGCTCTTATATTTCAGATGGACATTTGAGGTAGTCGGGTTTTCTCCTGGACTATTCCCGTTATGAGAACTTTGATGTGTGTCTAGACCGGACTTCTGTGAAAAACATTTCCCGCACTCAGGACAGGAATGTGGCTTCTCCCCCGTGTGAGATCTCTGATGTGAGGAAAGACTGGACTTCACTGAAAAACATTTCCCGCACTCAGGACAGGAATACGGCTTCTCTCCTGTGTGAGATCTCTGATGTTTGGAAAGATCTGACTTCTGTGAAAAACTTTTCCCGCACTCAGGACAGGAATACGGCTTCTCTCCTGTGTGAGATCTTATATGCACAATAAGATGGGATTTAGAAGGGAAACACTTCCCGCACTCAGTACAGGAAAAGCTCTTCTCTGTTGGAAGGACGGCACCGTCCCGCACAGTCTGAGGTTCCTCAGGATAAGAGGAATACGATGGTCCATCTACACTGTGTGGTGCCGGATGGACATTTGAGGTAGTCGGGTTTTCTCCTGGACTATACTGTGTGATGTCCTCATCTTCTACTTTACAGTCTGGAGACAAAGTGAGACAATCCTCTGAGGTTTTCCTCATCTCCCGTCCATCTACTAAAATAGAAATACAAAGATTATTACTAGACATGAGCTGATTGGTTCCCCTAAACCAGGACTCCGCCCACATCAGGCAGCTTTGTCTCTGAGGATCTTACAATTCCCCCCTCAAGGTAACTAGTAAATGGCTCCTCTGATCTCCTACCAGTTCATTTCTTTATTCATGGACCTTAGTCAGAGAGTGAGGAAACAACGAGAACTGTCTTTTATAGGAGTGACAGTGATGAGGGGATTATAGGACGAGTGTCCCCACCCCCTCTATCACTCATTGCCATCTTCCCAACACAAGAAGTCCTGCACTTCCTTATTTAGTCCATGATTTAGTCATGAATAACAGCGGGGCTGAGCCCCACCAGAGGTCAGAGAGTGAGGATGGGGGGGAGAACAACCAAGATGAAGACTGGACTGATCCTGAAGACCACCATCATTGGGTTATTGACTCCTCCCTCATTATCACTTTCTGTTTAAGGTTCCAAAGTTTGAGGATGTTATCACATTATTATCAACATGTAAAAGTCTGTGCTCCAATCAAATCATCAGATATAAAATGTCCAGCTGGTAGGAAATGGGTGTGACAAAAGAGAATACATATTATGTGTATATATAGCAGTGGGTAGAGGGGAGAGAGCAGAAGTCAGGACTATGTAATGTACAACATATTGTATAAGATACAACAAATAGGACTATATAGTATCAGAATGATGTAATATACAATAGAGTATATAGTGTAGGGGTCAGGAGTATGTAATGTACAACATAGAATATATAGTGCAGGGGTCAGGACTCATAATATTGGTATTCAGTAATCAGTGGAAGATTAAATGTTTACATGAGACAAGTTGCAGAGGTTCCACACCGCTGCCTCCCATCTCCTGAGACTGCACTCAGTGACTTGGGTCTGAGACTATACAGACATATCCCTCCACCCGGCACAGCCAGCAGACAACAGAACAAGTAATCCTGGGGGGATTGTTCTGTCAGAGATCTTGCCATAACCGGGCATGGGGCAGAAGACCCAAATCACATACCCCAGGTGCCTAGGTCTAGTAACATTTATGGTGAAAATAAACATTTTGCTGCCAGCTGAACCCCAGAATCTCCATAAATCCAGTCTAGATACATAAATTGTGTCTGCAGCACAGAGAAGGAAGATTATCCGAGAGAAATACAGGAATACAGGACGGGGAACACAGCTCAGGAAAGTGACCAGGGGATTACAGGCTGATATCACCCAGTCCCCGCCCTACTCTGGACCAATCAGTGAGCAGTATGGGTGGAGGAATGTATTTAGTGTTAATGACCCACCTGTACTGATCTCTGTAGGAGTGTCCTCCTCTATAAATGTCCCCGTTATTCCATCCTCCTCCATAGACTGCTGATCATCCCTCACATACCTCTCTTCTTCTTCTGATTTAACCTCAAATTCTATATCGATTGGATCTCCACTCTAAACCAAGAAAATGAAAGTGAATATCATCTGTAAGATATAAGATTTATTATTGTGACATCACATAAAAAATCCACATATTGTCATCTCTAGGAGTCCATGTTCTAGATGCTCCATCCCACCAACCTTGTAACAGTGGGGGATGGTGTGATCTTCCTGTGTGGAATCCCGGGAATACAGAGGACGGGGACATCTCTCTGGTGGGTTCCTGGTATTTGGTGGCTCCATCATATCCTTGTGTCCTTCTGAAAACTCCTCCATCACTCCATACTCCTCATCCTCCTCTTTATACTCTTCTTTAACAACAATATTATAATCCCCGAGGTTTCCACTCTGAATATATAATAAAACATTCATTGTAAATAGAGATGGGCTGAACACCCCCCTGTTTGGTTTGCACCAGATCTCCCGAACAGAGAAAAAGTTGTGACTGAAACGACAAACCCTAATAAAGTCTATGAGACCCGAACTTGGAAAATCAAAAAGTCCCCATTTTGAAGGCTTATATACAAGTAATTGGCCATAAAAAGGGTATGGGGGCCGGGTACTGCCCTGGGGGACATGTATCAATGCAAAACATTTTTTTTTAAAATAGTTTTTCCAGGAGAAGTAATTTTAATGATGCTTAACCACTTGTCTACCGGGCTCTTATATCCACTTCCTGCCCAGGCCAATTTTCAGCTTTCAGCGCTCCCACACTTTGAATGACAATTACTCAGTCATGCAGCACTGTACCCATATGAAATCTGTGTCCTTTTTTTCACACAAATAGAGCTTTCTTTTGGTGGTATTAATCACCACTGGGGCTTTTATTTTTGCATTATAAATAAAATTTAAAAAAGACAGAAATTTTTGTTTAAAAAAAAATGCATTTTTCTTCATTTCGGTTATAAAATTTTGAAAATTTGTAATTTTTCTTCATAAATTTGGGCCAGAATTTATACTACTACATCTCTTTGGTAAAAATAACCCAAATCAGTGGATATTATTTGGTCTGTGTGAAAGTTATAGAGTCTACAATCTATGGTGCCAATCTCTGAAAATTGATCACAGTACAAATCCCCCCCAAATTACCCCTTTTTGGAAAGTAGGCAGTCCAAGGTATTTATTAAGAGGCATGGTGAGTTCTTATAAGTTGTCATTTTTTCCCACAGTTATTTTCAAATTGATGTTTTGTTCACAAACTTGTCATACTAACCACTTCACCCAAATGGCAGTAAACGTACGTTGGTACTTTGACACTAAATAGTGTTGTTATGGCAGAAGCAAAAACATACGCGAGTAGCGCCCGCATATGAAAACAGTGTTCAAACCACACATGTGAGGTATCGCCGCGCTCGGTAGAGTGAGAGAAATAATTCCAGCCCTGGACCGCCTCTGTAACTCAAAACTGGTGACCTGTAGAAATGTTGTCAATGGAGATTTTTAAGTGTCAAAGTTTGTCGCCATTCCACGAGTGGGGCGCAATTTTGAAGCGTGACATGTTGGGTATCAATTTACTTGGCGTTACATTATCTTTCACAATATAGAAACAAATTAGCCTAACTTTACTGTTGTCTTGTTTTTTAACTAAAAAACTTGATTTTTTTTCCCCAAGAATTTTCTAGCAAAACAAAAATGATTTTATCTTGTAAACAACAAATCTCAAAAAGAGGCTCGGGGCTGAAGTGGTTAACAGGTTAGGTAGAATAGTTCACCTCTAGTGGGGTGGAGGAGGAATTGCCCACATCCCTAATATGAAGCACAAAACAAAAAGAGACCCTCTGGTGGGACTTTGAAGGACAATGACTCCAATTGGGTGTAGACCAGTTCAATATGTAAAATATTGATTTTTAACCCTTTCATGACTAAGCCTATTTCGGACATTTGTTGCTTGCAAGTTAAAATCCATATTGTTTGCTAGAAAATTACTTAGAACCCCCAAACATTATATATATATATATATATATATATATATATATATATTTAGCAGAGAATAAAATGGCGCTTGTTGTAATATTTTATGTCACACTGTATTTGCGCAGCAGTCTTTCAAATGCAATTTTTTACACTTTCATGAAGTAAAAAAACTAAAAACAGTAAAGTTAGCCCAATTTTTTTGTATAATGTGAAAGATGATGTTATGCCGAGTAAATAGATACCAAACATGTCATGCTTTGAAATTGCGCACACTCGTGGAATGGCGACAAACTACGGTACCTAAAAATCTCTATAGGTGTCGCTTTAAAGAAAATGACGCAGCGATACCTCACATGAGTGATTTGAACACCATTTACATATGCGGGCGCGACTTGCGTGTGCATTTTTTTGTTTGCGCAAGCTCGCGGCGACGGTGGCGCTTTAATTTTTTTTCAAATTTATTTTATTTATTTAAAAAAAAAAAAAAAAAAAAAATTCTGATCACTTTTATTGCTGTCACAAGGAATGTAAACATACCTTGTGACAGTAATAGATGATGACAGGTACTCTTTATGGAGGGGATCGGGGGGGGCTAAAAGACCCCAAATCCCTCCTTTACACTTCAAAGTATTCAGATCGCCAAAAACGGTGATTCTAAATACTGTCATTTTTAAAATTCAGTGTTCACAGAGAAAAGACTGGAACAAAGCCGTTTCCGGGTTTGTGCCAGTCTTATGCCGCGTACACACGAGCGGAATTTCCTTCGGAAAAATCTTGGATGGTTTTTCCGGACGGAATTCCGCTCAAGCTTGGCTTGCATACACACGGTCACACAAAAGTTCTCTGAATTTTCGACCGTCAAGAACTCGATTATGTACAACACTACAACGAGCCGAGAAAATGAAGTTCAATGCTTTCCGAGAATGCGTCAAATTGTTTCCGAGCATGCGTAGGAATTTTGCACATCGGAATTGCCTACAGACGATCGGAACTTCCGATAGAAACTTTTTCCGTTGGAAAAATAAAGAACATGCTCTCAATCATTTGCTGGTGGAAATGCTGCCAGCAAAAGTCCGATGGAGCATACACACGGTCGTAATTTCTGACCAAAAGCTCACATCGGTCTTTTGTTGGCGGAATTTCCGATCGTGTGTACGCAGCATTACTCTAACCGGCAGAAGTGCCAGATCGTGGATCGAGACTCCCGGTGGGACGGGAGGCCCGGTAAGAGTGGAGGAGGGGCGTCCTCTCTCGCTCCTCCAGTATAACAGCCGAGTGGCTGGGAAGACAAAATACTTTGGGATGGGAGGATCCCCTGCCCCAAAACACCCCCAGTTCTTGGCCTATCAGGCTGCATTCTCAGATAAAGGTCTGGTATGAAATGGAGGGGGGGCTCCCACTTTTTTTTTTCACTTTTTTGTTGCCGGCAATGTTTTTTTTTATTTTATTCAGCTGTCAGGGGGGAAGCTCATTGACAGCTGATGACTCGGTTGTGAAGGAGGCCACGGCCGGCTTCCCGACCCCATTCCTTAATAACCAGCTATTCACAGCACCCTGATTGGGCAAGGCATTAACCAATCAGGGCTTAGGATGCACTGTGCATTGTAGAGCGTTCAGCGTGGCGAACACCCCCCGAGTGCCCTGCAAATTCAGGTGTTCACCAAAGAGACAAACAGGCAATGTTCACACCAAACTTTTTACTCAGCCAAAACTGTTTTCCCAACTTTAAGACCCCTTTAAACAGCTGCACCATTGTCTGTGGTGTGAAAGCCCGAGGGCTTTCACACTGCAGCAGTGCGCTGGCAGGACGTCACAAAAAGTCCTGCCAGCAGCTTCTTTGGAGCGGTGAAGGCGCAGTGAACTCACCGCTCCTCCACCGCTCCTCCAGCGCTGCTCCCCATTGAAATCAATGGGGCAGCGCTGTAATACCGCCGGCAAAACGCTGCTATTGCAGGGTTTTGCCGGGGGTTTTAACCCTTTCTCGGCTGCCAGCGGGGGGTAAAAGCGCCCGATAGTGGCTGAAATGCGCCGCAAATTCGGCGGTAAAAGGCAGCTAAAAATAGCGGCGTTTTACCGCCGATGCTATGGGCGGTGCAGTGTGAAAGGGGTCTAATTGTAACAATCATGCTATGTATAAATTATATCTACCAATAATTGTCAATCATCTACCTGATGATGGTGGGGGATGGTGTGACCTTCCTGTGTGGAATCCCGGGAATACAGAGGACGGGGACATCTCTCTGGTGGGTTTCTGTAGCTGGATGACTCCACCATGGTGTCCTGGTACAGATCTTTGTGTTCTTTTAGAGACTCCTCCATCACCCCATCCTCATCATCCTCCTCTTTTATCTCTTCTTTAACCTCAACTTTAGAATCTCTCAGGTTTCCACTCTGAATATATAATAAAAATGACATCAATGGTAACAATGCAGATAATGTACAGATCCTAATGATACTATCAGTGATTGTTCCTCATCTACCTGATGATGGTGGGGGATGGTGTGACCTTCCTGTGTGGAATCCCGGGAATACAGAGGACGGGGACATCTCTCTGGTGGGTTCCCATTACTGGATCCATCTGTAGGAAACACACACACTGACTGAATACATTGTTTCTATGTGTTTATCAGATGATGGGGGATCTAGGTGGAGCCTCCGTACTGCTCTCTCCTTTACAATAAAGTCTCCTCTTACCCGGTGATGTGAGGGGCGGCTGATTGTCCATCATGACGTCCTTGTAGAGATCCTTGTGTCCTTCTAAATACTCCCACTCCTCCATGGAGAAATAGACAGTGACATCCTGACACCTTATAGGAACCTGACACACACAATGATACAGTCACCATCCAGACACATCCCTTGTCTGTTACTGGATAATGTCCCAGAATTCCCAGCACCGCTCACCTCTCCTCCATCATCTCTCTGGTGACTTCTAGAATCTTCTTTGTATTTCTCTATTCTATCAGGGAGGGAGGTGGAGGCAATGTGATGGTCATATGATCTCCAGACTTCACAGGAGGAAAACTCTAGATCTGAACACAAATAGCTAAAATGTAATGATATTCCCAGAATCCTCCTCACCTCATCATTCAGGTCTCCATTTTATTAAAGTCCCACTTCAGACTGAGGTATAATTCACCCACACAGGACCCCCACACTATGCAGGATAAAAGCTTGTTGCAGGTATTCTGAATGCAGGACCAACAGTCCCACTTTGTTAGTGAGGATGCCAAGGGTCTGCCCACTTCCTAAGAACTTCAGAAAAAAAGCCAGATAGAGAAACATTGGGAGGAGGAGCTGTGAGGTCAGTGTGATGTCATAGGACATATAGACTCTGGATGGAGGGACATTGGGAGGAGGAGCTGTGAGGTCAGTGTGATGTCATAGGACATATAGACTCTGGATGGAGGGACATTGGGAGGAGGAGCTGTGAGGTCAGTGTGATGTCATAGGACATATAGACTCTGAGATTTTAGGGGTCCTCTATATGAGGCTCCTGTGCAAACCAAATCATTGTTCCTGGGTGTGTCCTACTTCTCCTAAACTGAAGAGTGAACTTTGACCTTTACCATACAGAAATCTGTCAGGAATCTGTGAAAGTAAGGTCTCATGTGATCAGGTGACGTGCGGAGGAACGGAGTGTAAATAGCAGACAATTTTCTCCAGAGCCCCTAATGGTGGGGATGGATTTTGCTGAGTGCTGGTGCCAAGTTTCCACCCCCCAGGATCACTGCAGGTGTGGAGAAAAGCTGTGTAAGAGGATATGGAGGAGAGACGAGGAGGAGATGAGGGCTGGGGAAGAAGTCACTTAAAGGGGTTGTAAACCCTCATGTTTTTTCACCTTAATGCATCCTATGCAATGAGGTGAAAAAACACCCGGCAGTGACCACCCCCCCCCCCCCCCGTTTTACTTACCTGAGCCTTGAAACTTAATCCAGCGGGGAGCGCTGTCTCTCTGCCCGGGGTTCTCTGCTCTTGATTGGATAGATTGATAGCAGCGAAGCCATTGGCTCTCGCTGCTGTCAATCAAACCAATGACACGGGAGGCGGGGCTGAGTCATACATTCGGCTATGGACACCGAATGCAGGACTCAGGAGCGCACCCGCAAGGTAACCCCCTCATGGGAGCGCTTCTCCTTGGGGGTTATCTGATGTGGGGAGGAGCCACGAGAGCCACCAGAAGAATAGGTGCAAAACGAGCTGCACCGTGGAGGTAAGTATGATATGTTTGTTATTTAAAAAAAAAAAACTTAAAAAAAAAAAACCTTACAATCACTTTATGGTGACCATAGATACATGGAAATTCAGCTGGTTCAGCAGGGATTGGTCACATTTCCATCCATGTGTGGTCACTGCCGGATAAAAGTCACTCGATCAGCGGCTGCAGCCAATAGCTTCATCACTGATCTGTATATTCTGAGAGCGGAGGAGCGCCCCTTATTGTCAGAATACAATAGTACAGCGGGGAGGATTCCCTCATGCCCCTCTAATGTGTGGATGGGAGAATCACTTCAATTTTTTTTCCTTCTCATCTCGCTGTCTGAACTATAAAACTGAACCATGTATGGCCAGCTTTGGAAGGAAGATATAATAAATATCAACTGATCCCCCTGAAGGGGTTAATCTATATATTACCTCCTCTGTCTCAAGATCCAGCAGTGTCTTCTCTCTACTCCTTCCAAATGGAATGCCGTCTTTACCTGACATCACTTCCTGTCTGTATCCGACATCACTTCCTGTCTGTATTCCATAGAGACTTTTTACTGGGTAGATGTGAGATCACCAACTTGTGGAGCTCAGAGGAACTGCAGCTCAAAAAAACGTCTCGTAGTGTGAACACGGCTATTTCAATTATAGAAATGAAGACACTGCAAGCTGTTTGAGAAGTCGTGTTGGGAGTTATGTTTTTAACTTTGCCCTGTTATACAGGAATGGTTATTATGAGACAGTTCTTGGGGCTGCAGTTCCTCTGAACTCCACAAGATGGTGATCTTACTTCTACCCAGACAGGAAGTCTCTATGGAATACAGACAGGAAGTGATGTTAGGTACAGACAGGAAGTTGCGGGTGAGAGGTGAGTCGGGAGGAAATAGAGAGGAGATAAAGCTGGAAGAGGCAGCAGAGGAGGTAATAAGATCTTATTTTCTATTTACACCCAGTAACCCCCGTCATGTCCGTCCTCTTCCTCCATAGTCACTGTGATGTCTTTTATCTCCAGCAGATGATGATACACATATATAGTGTGGAAACCTAGATTAACCCCTTCAGGGTCAGAACATTTCCCCACTTACGGGGCCGGAACGTTCTCTTCATTTTGGAGATAAATTCTAGTAATATGTTCCTCTAAACAAACAGCACTGACAATAAATAGACAAGACAATGACCATCCTGACCATACATGGCCTACAAAGGACAATTATTACACTACACAGGCTGTTGGTCTCTGATGGTCCTCTCACCCCACCTGCACATACTTTTCTGACCTCCTTAAAGGAGAAGTCCAGCCTGAGATCGCTTGGCTGGGCTTCTCCTATGGGTTACAGGAGTGCAATTCGTTTTGCACTCTTGTGACCTGTTTTCAGCAGAGATCGGGCTGAAGTCGGCTCTCTGGTGACATCACTGGAATCAGTCCAGGCACCGCATCATCACGACAATGAAGTCTGGATCTGCCAGGTGCTGGGACTGATGGCCATCTCAGCCTCTCAGCGAGCCACTGAGAGACTGAGACGGGCACTCCCTGCCCCTCCACAGCTCCAGTGAGCGCGGGGGGCGGAGCTGTGAGAACCGAGCCATCGCAGATGTTAGATCGATCAGTTCTCAGTGAAGAGGTGCCGGGGGACCGATGCTGCATCCACCTAGGTAAGGATGAATCTGAAAGAAAGACCGTCTGCCAGCAAGTGAAGGAAGCCTTCACCTCACCATTTCACCGTTCTAGAAATATGTTGTAGGATACAAAATAGACCAAGAGAACAAACCCCTCCCCCCGCTGTCCTCCTACCAGCACTGAAATAAAAATCACACACCAGTAATGTGCACTACAAGGTCCAGCCCAACAGACAGCAGTCTATGGTAACAGCATGATGAGGACAAATGTTCATTCCAACATACAAGGGTCCTGCAGCTTGTCAGATAAAGATCCGGGAAGATCCAAGGAGCTCAAACAACAAAGAAATGACAGCGTGAGATCCTCATTAGAATGATGAAGTCATTTATTCCATAATAACAAATAGTACACTTACATGTTAAAATCTTCATAATCAGCATAGATGGCAGATGGGTTGCTATTGGAGAGAACAAAACCGACTCCTCCCCCACAGTTCTGTAGTCCACCAGCAGGATCTCCCTGCTATCCAATCCGATCCCTTCTCTTACTGCAGAGAGTGACAGTGACATCACTCCGATCAGTCAGCAGGCTGCCGGAGATTGGAGCCTTGCAGACGGAGTTCTGCAATTATCCTGATTAGCCGACAACTCCGACCAAAAGTCAGCAAGTTCCCCTTCCTGGACATCATGATGACCCGACATTGTCCTCACAGCACTGCCTCAGAGCAAACAAGTCAAAGGAAGGATCGTATTTATCATTCCTTGTCTGCAGATCTAAAACTAATCAAATCCAGTTCAGAAACTAAACAAACCCAACAGAGAAAAGAGAATATCTGATCCAGCAGCCAAGAGGGTCCTGCACCTCAAAAATGTAGCAAACAGTCCAAACTAAATGTGTTCCCATGGGGGGGGAGTAGTTGTTAAATGTACAGCAACTCTCCTATTCCCCCCTCACATCCACATCCTATTATTGTGTGACCAACACCATCCAGATAATTCTTACTTTCATTTCCCAAAGTTATCCGTCTACAAGGAGACCTGTATAGATCAAATGATGGCACCAATGAGGATGGAGGAGGACCGGAGTCACATGACTGAGAAGATCCTAAACTTCACCATGGAGATCATCTACCTGCTGACCGGAGAGGTGAGGAGGATTCTGGGAGGTCACATGACATCACTCTTATCTCTATTAATAAAACACAGACCTGACCGGAGAGGTGAGGAGGATTCTGGGAGGTCACATGACATCACTCTTATCTCTATTAATAAAACACAGACCTGACCGGAGAGGTGAGGACGATTCTGGGAGGTCACATGACATCACTCTTATCTCTATTAATAAAACACAGACCTGACCGGAGAGGTGAGGAGGATTCTAGGATTTTAACATGATATTCCTATTGGTTCCTCAATACAGAGATTTCCTCTTGTGAAGTCAGGAGATCATATGACCATCACAGTGCCTCCATGTGACTCCCTAAAACCTGAGAGACACAACATGCAGAAGATTCTAGAAGTCACCAAGAAGATGATGGAGCTGCTGACAGGAGAGGTGAGCGGTGCTGGGAATTCTGGGACATTATCCAGTAACAGACAAGGGATGTGTCTGGATGGTGACTGTATCATTGTGTGTGTCAGGTTCCTATAAGGTGTCAGGATGTCACTGTCTATTTCTCCATGGAGGAGTGGGAGTATTTAGGACACAAGGATCTCTACAAGGACGTCATGATGGACAATCAGCCACCCCTCACATCACCGGGTAAGAGGAGACTTTATTGTAAAGGAGAGAGCAGTACGGAGGCTCCACCTAGATCCCCCATCATCTGATAAACACATAGAAACAATGTATTCAGTCAGTGTGTGTGTTTCCTACAGATGGATCCAGTAATGGGAACCCACCAGAGAGATGTCCCCGTCCTCTGTATTCCCAGGATGCCACACAGGAAGATCACACCATCCCCCACCATCATCAGGTAAATGAGGAACAATCACTAATAGTTTTGATTAAGACTGCTTTCACACTAAAAGCGCTGCTCGTTTTAGCGGTACTTTAGCGCTGTTTTCAGCCACCAGCAGGGCGCTTTTAACCCCGTTTTCAAATAGCTTTGGAAGCACTGCCCATTCATTGCAATGGGATGGGCGTTTTGAGAGCGCTAAATACATTGCTCCCAACCTGCCCTAAAGATGTTACTTGAAAGGTCACACTGCAGTGAATAGGAGGCGGTTTTCAGGCACTTCGCAGAGGCTATTTCTAGCGCTAAAGCACCTGACAACTGCCCCAGTGTGAAAGGGATCTTATACACAGCATGTTTGTAACAATGAATGTTTTATTATAAATTCAGAGTGGAAAGCTCGGGGATGATAATATTGATGAAGAGTATAAAGAGGAGGATGAGGAGTATGGAGTGATGGAGGAGTTTTCAGAAGGACACAAGGATATGATGGAGCCACCAAATACCAGGAACCCACCAGAGAGATGTCCCCATCCTCTGCATTCCCGGGATTCCACACAGGAAGATCACACCATCCCCCACTGTTACAAGGTTGGTGGGATTGGAGTATCTAGAACGTGGATTTTTTATGTGATGTCACAATTATAAATCCTATTGTTTACAGATGATATTCTCTCTCATTTTCTTGATTTAGAGTGGAGATCCAATCGATATAGAATTTGAGGTTAAATCAGAAGAAGAAGAGAGGTATGTGAGGGATGATCAGCAGTCTATGGAGGAGGATGGAATAACGGGGACATTTATAGAGGAGGACACTCCTACAGAGATCAGCACAGGTGGGTCATTAACACTAAATACATTCCTCCACCCATACTGCTCACTGATTGGTCCAGAGTAGGGCGGGACTGGGTGATATCAGCCTGTAATCCCCTGGTCACTTTCCTGAGCTGTGTTCCCCGTCCTGTATTCCTGTATTTCTCTCGGATAATCTTCCTTCTCTGTGCTGCAGACACAATTTATGTATCTAGACTGGATTTATGGAGATTCTGGGGTTCAGTTGGCAGAAAAATTTTCATTTTCACCATAGATGTTGCTCTACCTAGGCACCTGGGGCATGTGCTTTTGGGTCTTCTGTCCCATACCCGGGTATGGCAAGATCTCTGACAGAACAATCCCCCCAGGATTACTTGTTCTGTTGTCTGCTGGCTGTGTCGGGTGGAGGGATATGTCTGTATAGTCTCAGAACCAAGTCACTGAGTGCAGTCTCAGGAGATGGGAGGCAGCGGTGTGGGACCTCTGCAACTTGTCTCATGTAAACATTTAATCTTCCACTGATTACTGAATACCAATATTATGAGTCCTGACCCTTACACTGTATAATTTATGTTGTACATTACATACTCCTGACCCCTACACTATATACTCTATGTTGTACAGTAAATCATTACCATACTATAAAATCCTATCTGTTGTATCTTATACAATAAGTTGTACATTACATAGTCCTGACTTCATTTGCACTCATTTTCTACCAGATGGACATTTTATATCTGATGATCTGATTGGAGCACAGACTTTTACATGTTGATAATAATGTGATAACATCCTCAAACTCTGGAACCTTAAATAGAAAGTGATAATGGGGGAGGAGTCAATAACCCAATGATGGAGGTCTTCAGGATCAGTCCAGTCTTCATCTTGGTTGTTCTCCCCCCATCCTCACTCTCTGACCTCTGGTGGGGCTCAGCCCCGCTGTTATTCATGACTAAATCATGGACTAAATAAGGAAGTGCAGGACTTCTTGTGTTGGGAAGATGACAATGAGTGATAGAGGGGGTGGGGACACTCGTCCTATAATCCCCTCATCACTGTCACTCCTATAAAAGACAGTTCTCGTTGTTTCCTCACTCTCTGACTAAGGTCCATAAATAAAGAAATGAACTGGTAGGAGATCAGAGGACCCATTTACTAGTTACCTTGAGGGGGGAATTGTAAGATCCTCAGAGACAAAGCTGTCTGATGTGGGCGGAGTCCTGGTTTAGGGGAACCAATCAGCTCATGTCTAGTAATAATCTTTGTATTTCTATTTTAGTAGATGGACGGGAGATGAGGAAAACCTCAGAGGATTGTCTCACTTTGTCTCCAGACTGTAAAGTAGAAGATGAGGACATCACACAGTATAGTCCAGGAGAAAACCCGACTACCTCAAATGTCCATCCGGCACCACACAGTGTAGATGGACCATCGTATTCCTCTTATCCTGAGGAACCTCAGACTGTGAGGGACGGTGCCGTCCTTCCAACAGAGAAGAGCTTTTCCTGTACTGAGTGCGGGAAGTGTTTTTCAAATAAGTCCAGTCTTTCCACACATCAGAGATTGCACATGGAGGAAAAGCCATATTCCTGTCCTGAGTGCGGGAAGTTTTTTCATTGTAAATCCAAACTTGACGTGCATCTAAGATCTCACACCGGGGAGAAGCCGTATTCCTGTCCTGAGTGCAGGAAATGTTTTTCACGGAAGTCCAATCTTTACACACATCAGAGATCTCACACGGAGGAGAAGCCGCATTCCTGTCCTGAGTGTGGGAAATGTTTTTCACAGAAGTCCAATCTTTACACACATCAGAGATCTCACACGGAGGAGAAGCCGCATTCCTGTCCTGAGTGTGGGAAATGTTTTTCACAGAAGTCCAATCTTTACAAACATCAGAGATCTCACTCGGGGGAGAAGCCACTTTCCTGTCCTGAGTGAGGGAATTGTTCCTCACTGAAGTCCTGTCTTTCTGTACATCAGGGATCCCACACAACCCTCGAGGTGTATTAGTGCCTTGAGTGTGGGAAATGTCTTCTATATGGATGTTGCTGGACATCACAGCTCTCATGTGGGGAAGAAGCACACCCTGATATACACCTCAGATATACTCCATGGCTGATCTTCATCATGTAAGAAACAGTTGATACACTTCCCAACCACAAGAAGTCCTGCACTTCCTTATTCAGTCCATGATTTAGTCATGAATAACAGCGGGGCTGAGCCCCACCAGAGGTCAGAGAGTGAGGATGGGGGGAGAACAACCAAGATGAAGACTGGACTGATCCTGAAGACCACCATCTTGGGTTATTGACTCCTCCCTCATTATCACTTTCTGTTTAAGGTTCCAAAGTTTGAGGATGTTATCACATTATTATCAACATGTAAAAGTCTGTGCTCCAATCAAATCATCAGATATAAAATTTCCAGCTGGTAGGAAATGGGTGTAACAAAAGAGAATACATATTATGTGTATATATAGCAGTGGGTAGAGGGGAGAGAGCAGAATCAGGACTATGTAATGTACAACATATTGTATAAGATACAACAGATAGGACTATATAGTATCAGAATGATGTAATGTACAACATAGAGTATATAGTGCAGGGTCAGGAGTATGTAATTACACCATAGAGTATATAGTGCAGGGTCAGGAGTATGTAATTAAAATATAAATTATACAGTGTAAGGGTCAGGTCTCATAATATTGGTATTCAGTAATCAGTGGAAGATGAAATGTTTACATGAGACAAGTTGCAGAGGTCCCACACCGCTGCCTCCCATCTCCTGAGACTGCACTCAGTGACTTGGGTCTGAGACTATACACAAAATATCCCTCCACCCGCACAGCCAGCAACACAGAGCAAGTAATCCTGGGGGATTGTTCTGTCAGAGATCTTGCCATACCCGGGTATGGGGCTGAAGACCCAAATCACATACCCCAAGGTGCCTAGATCTAGTAACGTCTATAGTAAAATGAAAATGAACAATTTAATGCTGACTAAGCTCAGCAGGGGAAAAACCCAGAATCTCCAAAAATAAATGCCGGGGTCTAGATTCCCATTAAATTGAGTGTTTTTCCCCAACATCAGGGGAAAAAGAAAGAGCAAGAATTAATCCCGAGGAGAAAAATCCCCAGGAATACATAAGAAAATCTCACGAAAGTGACCTAGGTTCAGGCTGATGCTCCATCCCACCCACCTTCGTAACAGTGGGCGAATGTGTGATCTTCTGTGGGTGGGAATTAATAGGACGTGGACATCTCTCGGGTGGGTTTCGGGTTGGATGATCCTCCTCTAAAATGTCCCCTTATTCCATCCCCTCCTAACTGCTATCACCCCTCACATAACCTCCTTCTTCTTCTTGATTAACCTCAAATTCATATCGATGGATCTCCACTCTAAACAAAAAAAAAAAAGTAATATCATCTGAAACAATACATTATTATGGTGACATCACATAAAAATCCACATCATCTCTAGGATTCAGGTTCTAGATGTTCCATCTCACCAACCTTGTAACATGGGGGATGGTGTAAACTTCCTGTGTGAACCCCGGGGAATACAGAGGAGGGGGGACATCTCTCTGGTGGGTTTCTGTAGCTGGATGACTCCACCATGGTGTCCTGGTACAGATCTTTGTGTTCTTTTAGAGACTCTGACTCCTCCATCACCCCATCCTCATCATCCTCCTCTTTTATCTCTTCTTTAACCTCAACTTTAGAATCTCTCAGGTTTCCACTCTAAATATATAATAAAAATGACATCAATGGTAACAATGCAGATAATGTACAGATCCTAATGATACTATCAGTGATTGTTCCTCATCTACCTGATGATGGTGAGGGATGGTGTGACCTTCCTGTGTGGAATCCCAGGAATACAGAGGACGGGGACATCTCTCTGGTGGGTTCCCATTACTGGATCCATCTGTAGGAAACACACACACTGACTGAATACATTGTTTCTATGTGTTTATCAGATGATGGGGGATCTAGGTGGAGCCTCCGTACTGCTCTCTCCTTTACAATAAAGTCTCCTCTTACCCGGTGATGTGAGGGGCGGCTGATTGTCCATCATGACGTCCTTGTAGAGATCCCTGAATAATGTCCCAGAATTCCCAGCACCGCTCACCTCTCCTCCATCATCTCTCTGGTGACTTCTAGAATCTTCTTTGTATTTCTCTATTCTATCAGGGAGGGAGGTGGAGGCAATGTTATGGTCATATGATCTCCAGACTTCACAGGAGGAAAACTCTAGATCTGAACACAAATAGTAAAATCAAATGATATTCCCAGAATCCTCCTCACCTCTCCATTCAGGTCTCCATTTTATTAAAGCCCCACTTCAGACTGAGGTATAATTTACCCACACAGGACCCCCACACTATGCAGGATAAAAGCTTGTTGCAGGTATTCTGATGTCATTACATACAATGCAGGACCAACAGTCCCACTTTGCTAGTGAGGATGCCAAGGGTCCGCCCACATCCTAAGAGCATCAGAAAAAAAGCCAGATGGAGGGACATTGGGAGGAGGAGCTGTGAGGTCAGTGTGATGTCATAGGACATATAGACTCTGGATGGAGGGACATTTGGATGGGGAGATTTGAGGGGTCCTCTATATGAGGCTCCTGTGCAAACCAAATCATTGTTCGGATTGAACGGAGTGTAAATAGCAGACAATTTTCTCCAGAGCTCCTAATGGTGGGGATGGATTTTGCTGAGTGCTGGTGCCAAGTTTCCACCCCCCCAGGATCACTGCAGGTGTGGAGAAAAGCTGTGTAAGAGGATATGGAGGAGAGATGAGGAGGAGATCCAGGAATCAGGATAAAGGTCAGGACAAGCAACAGACGAGCGCATCCAAGAGATGAAGCCGGGGTCACTACACAGAAAATCAATCCAAGGAAACAACAGGCAGGACGAGGAATAGCAAAAAGGAGCTCAGAGACTAATGAGAATATTGCTCAGCCAATGGGAGATTATCTCAGCATGACTTGCATAATGAAGGAGATGAGGGGGAGGGGAGGAAGTCACTTAAGGCGGGGCTTGACAAATTTACTTTCAATCTAGAAGCCAGCTAAAAAAGTTAGGACAGTTTTTATCGGCTCCTGAGGCAGGGCAAGTAATTTGTGAGGTGCAGAACACAATACTTGGGGTGCAAGGTGCAGGAGAAGGGTGCAGGACATGTGCTGTGTGCAGAATGCAGGACATGGGGTGTAGGGTGTAGAATGCAGGACATGGGGTGTAGGGTGCAGAATGCAGGACATGGGGTGCTGTGTGCAGAATGCAGGACATGGGGTGTAGGGTGCAGAATGCAGGACATGGGGTGTAGGGTGTAGAATGCAGGACATGGGGTGTAGGGTGCAGAATGCAGGACATGGGGTGTAGGGTGCAAAATGCAGGACATGGGGTGTAGGGTGCAAAATGCAGGACATGGGGTGTAGGGTGCAAAATGCAGGACATGGGGTGTAGGGTGCAAAATGCAGGACATGGGGTGTAGGGTGCAAAATGCAGGACATGGGTGCTGTGTGAGGGAAACCCGGCATGGGGGGTAGGTGCAA
>CM053028.1:558681907-558729467 GCA_028564925.1 Lithobates sylvaticus | reverse complement strand
GTTTCACAAATTGGTGACCGCAGAAGTAATCAGCGGTATTTGGTTTTCGGCAAAGTGCATGAATGTCAAGTATCGGTACTCGTACTCGGTGTCAAGAAAAGTGGTTTCGGTGCCATCCCTAGTTATAGAGTCTCTCTTCTACTATAAGAAGCTGCAAAGTTATAGTATATAGTTCCCTATAGGAGGCCACAAAGTATAGTACTGATAGGAGTTAACCTATAGGGATAAAGCCCACAAGCATTATAGGATAGAGTTCTCACCTATAGGAAGTACACTAATATAGTATAAAAGTATTATAGGTATAGAGTTCCCCTTATAGGAAAGCCACAAAAGTATAGTATAGTCATGTTCCCCTAGTAGGAAGGTACAACAGTATAGTATAGAGTTCCTCCTATTTGGAATGCTTGCCACTGTGTTTTGTTATTGAGTTTCATTATAGGAAGCACGCTAAGTATTAGTATAGATAGGTTCCCTTATTAGGAAGTAGGTACCATAGTATAGTGATAGAGTTCCCCTATAGGAAGCCGCAAAGTTTTGTATAGTGTTACCCTATTAGGTATAGACGCAAAGTATAGTATAGTGTTCCCTTTAGGAAGCCACAAGTGTATAGTATAGAGTTCCACCTATTGGAATATTAAAAAAAAACTTCTGCCTTTAGAATCACTTGCTTCCTTCTCTTGCCCAGGGGCATTAAATGGTCCATTGAGGCCTATTGCTCCTCACATATTCACATTTCTAGAAGGCATCATATCTGACTATGTATGGATGGTGTACTGAGCTGTATTTTCTGATATGTAAAGAAAATTAATGCATTCTGTATGCAGGGCCATTTAATCGGACTGACCAATTAATCGACCTGACCAACTATTCGATTATTAAATAGTTGACAATCCTCTATTTTAATAAATTGCATAACATCGATTAGTTTGTTTCAGCCTGGACATATCTGCATCCTCCTACTCATTTCTTTACCTTCGTTCTGGCCCTTCTTAGTCTGAGAGTGAGGAATCTAAGAGAACTGTGTTTTATAGGTTTAACCAGTGACAGTGATGAGGGGATTATCGGACTGAGTGTCCTCTCACACTTCCTATTAACTCATTGCCATCTCCCCAACACAAGAAGTCCTCGCACTTACTTCATTTAGTCCATGATTTAGTCATGAATAACAGTGTGGGGCTGAGCCCCACCAGAGGTCAGAGAGTGAGGTTTGGGGGGGGGGGTGGGGAGAAAAACCAAGATGAAGACTGGACTGATCCTGAAGACCACCATCATTGGGTTACTGATTCCTTCCTCATTATAACTTTCTGTTTAAGGTTACAAAGTTTGAGGATGTTATCACATTATTATCACACTTTTAGGAGAGCACCGCCGGAAGGTGGGTTGAATTGGAGTCTTTCTCCCAGCGATCGCGGAAAGGAAGAGAGAAGAGAGAGCCGGCCGGATGATCAGAGCACATGTAACATCATTAGCGTCTGCTGTGTGTTGCCTGCACTCACTGTCACATACAGCCCCACCTCCTGGTCCCAGGACTTTGCTAGACCGATCACCCATCCAATCCTGGGATGTGTGAGGTGTATCAAAGTTCCCCGGTCAGGGGATGGGACTATATGTGATGGCGTGCGGCAGGAACAGCAATTGAAATGAAAGCTGATCCAGCGGTGTTCCTCAGTGATCTAATCATCCGGCCCGGCAATCCTCTTCCTCTCCTCTGTTCCTCTGCACAGGTAGGCTGCATGGTGGACACAGGCAGGCAGCATGGTGGACACAGGTAGGCAGCATGGTGGACACAGGCAGGCAGCATGGTGGACACTGGTAGGCAGCATGGTGGACACAGGCCAGGCTGCATGGTGGACACAGGCTGCAAGGTGGACACAGATAGGCTGCATGGTGGACACAGGCTGCATGGTGGACACAGGCTGCATGGTGGACACAGATAGGCTGCATGGTGGACACAGATAGGCTGCATGGTGGACACTAGGGATGAGCCGAAAACCCCCGGTTTTGTTCGCAGAAAAACATGCAAATGGGCAAAAAAATTGTTTGAACGCGCAAACACGGGTAAAGTCTATGGGACACGAACATGAATAATCAAAAGTGCTCATTTTAAAGGCTTATATGCAAGTTATTGTCAAAAAAGTGTTTGGAGACCTGGGTCCTCCCCCAGGGGACATGTATCAATGCAAAACAGAGTTTTAAAAACGGCCGTTTTTGGGAGCAGTGATTTTAATAATACTTAAAGTCAAACAATAAAAGTGAAATATTCCTTTAAATTTCGTACCTGGGGGGGTGTCTATAGTATGCCTGTAACGTGGCACACTTAGAACAGTCTGAGAATAAAATGACATTTCTAAAGGACAAAAAGTCATTTAAAACTACTGGCAGCTAGGGATGGGCTGTCTGTTCGAGTTGAACATGAGTTTGACTCGAACATTGGCTGTTCGCCGAATAGCGAACAATTTGGGGTGTTCGCTGCAAATTTGCACCCTTTAAAAGTCTATGGGAGAAATCAAAAGTGCTAATTTTAAAGGATAATAGGCAAGTTATTGTCATAAAAGTGTTTGGAGACCTGGGCTGTGCCCCAGGGGACATGTATCAATGCATTTCCCCTTGCGTCGGAGAGGGGGCGGGTTCACCCGCAGGGATAAGCCCGGTGTTCGATTCGAACCCATGTTCGAATCTAACATCGGCCGTTCATCCGTTCGACGAAACCAGAACTCTGTGGGCCATTCGCATCAAATTCGTGTGATACGAATGGCCCACAATGCACTGTGCCAGTCACAGTGCATTGCTGGCTGATGATTGGCCAAGCAGGCACTGTGACCACGCATGCTTGGCCAATCACAGCGCCGGCAGCGAGGAGAGCCATAATTGGACACAGGCAGAATGCCTGTGGCCAATTATAGCTCAGGGGATTTAGTACACGACCCACACTATATAAGGCCGCCAGCGCGGCGGCCTTGTGTAGTGTGTTTTTTAGCGGTCAGGGAGAGAGCTAGATAGGCAGGGACAGTGTGTGATATACTCAGGCAACTGCAGGAGTTAGTGTGTGTTCTGTGCCTCCAGCACAGCCCAGTATACACCTGTATCTACCCATATTAGCTGGTGTTCTCTGATACAGCCATCTGCAGGAGTTGTGTGTGTATACACCTGTAACCATATTAGCTGTGTTCCTACAGCCATCTGGCACAGTGTGTGTTCTGTGCCAGCACAGTATACACCTATATCTACCCAGCTGGTGTTCTCAGATTAGCTGGATGTTCTGTGTTCTGATCCAGCACACCAGTATACACCATCTGCAGGTTCTTTTTAGCCAACTGCAGGAGTTTAGTGTGTGTTCTGTGCCTCCAGCACAGCCCAGTTACCTGTTCTACCCTTATTAGCTGTGTTGTCTCTATACAGCCATCCTGCAGGAGTTTAGTTTGTTTTCTGTGCCCTCCAGCACAGCCCAGTATAACACCTGTAACAACCCTAGTGTATACGATAGCCATCTGCAGGAGTTAGTGTGTGTTCTGTGCCTCCATGCACAGCCCATGTATACACCTGTATTCTACCCATATTAGCTGGTTTGTGATACAGCCTCTGATACATAGCCAGCACTGCAGGTATAGTTAGTTGTGTGTTCTGTGCCTCCAGCACAGCACAGTATACACCTATATCTACAGCCCATATTTTGCTGATGTCTCTCTGATACAGCCATTTGCAGGAGTTAGTGGGTGGGTGTTGTGTGCCTCCAGCACAATATACACTACCCAGTTGCTGGTTTTCCCATCTCCCTGCAAGGCCATTACAATGTCTGGAAGGCCAACAAGGAGAGGCAGACAGTCACGAGCCAATAAAAGAGGGCAAGCAGGCTCTGTGTCTAGAGACAACAGTGCTGGTCGTGGACACTGTGCATCCCGGGGGGGGGGGGGGGGGGGGGGGGGGGGGGGGGGGGGGGGGGGGGGGGGGGGGGGGGGGGGGGGGGGTGGGGGGGGGGGGGGGGGGGGGGGGGGGGGGGGGGGGGGGGGGGGGGGGGGGGGGGGGGGGGGGGGGGGCGGGGGGGGTTTTTTGTCATCAGCACATGGCCATGGGACGCGCTTGTCCTTATTTTCGGCAGCTGGACGTGTTGAGCCGCATCATGCCGAAGACTTGGTAGAGTGGATGACCAAGCCCTCCTCATCCTCTCTCACCCAGGCTCAGGGTACTGGCAAAGCAGCTGCCAACGCGTCCTCTTCCCTCATCTCAATGTCATCAGTCACTCCTTCCCTAGACCCACCATGACCTCCTGAGGAGTCCCCCGAACTGTTTGACCACAGTGTTGGGTACATGCTCCAGGAGGATGCCCAAGCGTTTTGAAGGCTCTGATGATGATACCCAGCTAGAGGAAGGCAGTAGCGTGAGCGGAGAGAGAGGGGATGCTCAAGGACAGCAATCTGGCAGTCATGTTCCACCAGCTGCAGCATACTGCCAGGTTTTCTCCAGTCGTGAAGAGGGAGGGGATGATGAAGTCACTGACTCCATGTGGGTGCCTGATACGGGAGAGAGGAGGAGGAGGCACATCTCCAACGACGCAGGATGCCCTCCGGGGGCCAGCTTAAAGGCAGCACATCGACTGAATCACACACAGAGCTCCGCCTGTGCAGGGCGCTGCCTCTGTGCGGTATTACAAAAGTTCTTTGGTGTGGGCCTTTTTTGAGACCAGTGCATCAGATCGCACCGCTGCTATTTGCAACATATGTCTCAAGCGTATCTCGCGTGGCCAAAACATCAGCCGCTTGGGCACCACAAGCATGACCAGACATATGTTGACCTGCCATGCAGCTCGTTGGCAAGCGTACCTTAAAGACCCACACCAAAGAACAAAGCAGACCTCTCCTTGCTCCTCATCAGCTGGGATCTCCAACCCCACTATACCTTCAGTCCTCTCTGAAAACTGCAACTGAGAGGAATGAAGGTGTAGAATTAGGTGTGTCACAGCCAAGTACTTGCGGGCACTCTGCTAGCAGTACACCAACGTCCGATTGTACCAGGCAAATTTCCCTGCCCCTTTTAACCTAAAGGCAAGAAGCCCAGCGCATTGCGCTTGGTACCTACAAACCGACAAACATCCACAGACACAGAGAACACATCTCAAATCCCATGAGAAGGTTTTCATACTGACCGTTTTCTTTCAATAGTTTTTTATTGAGTCATTTAATAAAGAAATACATCAAAATGAGATCACAGGTAATAGCATATTAATTGTACAAGAGATCAAATCAGTAGTAAATCAGTTTCAGTAGCATGTTGGAGAAGCCCGTCCCTGTAGATGCGGTATAAGGCAGAAGTGACATCTCTAAAATTATGTAAAAATATTACAACCTGTAGAAGCGGATAGGAAGTATAGAAGAGGAAAGGAAGGAGAAAAAGAGAGAAAACAGGGGTTAGGAAAGGAAAGGAGGAGCCAGCGTAAGACAGTGCGATACTCTCTCACCTACGGACACCCGGTGGAAGGCTAGGCGGTGGACGGTAAAGATAAGTATCTAGTCCAGGGAGCCCAGATAGCTTTGTGTTTAGTGGTAGTGTCAAGAAGTATGCTAACCGTTTTCTCCTGGGTCATGATCCATGATATCTTTCTTTTAACCAGAAGAAAGGATACAGTCGTTTTTTTTTTCCAAGCCCGTGCTATTGTGAGTTTAGTCCCAAGAAATATGAACATAATGAGTCGTTGGACTAGTGTGGAGTATTTGGGCATGGGGGAAGTTGAAAAGAGCTAGTTGAGGGGGATTTTTGGATTGGTAAATCCGTAATTTTCCTAATGATATTAAATATTTTATTCCAGAGGCCCCTGATCTTGGGACAGTCCCACCAGACGTGCACCATAGACCCAACATGTCCGCAATTGCGGAATCATAAGAGAGAAGCATCAGGGTAGATTTTGGAGAGTCTTAAGGGGACCATGTACCACCTCGTAAGGACTTTCAGGTTTGCTTCGATTAGTGTTATGTTCAAAATACCCTTAGAAGCTGCTCTAGAAGCTCTATGCCATTCTGCTACACTCCACGTGTGTTGCAGATCATTTTCCCAGTCTCTCATATAGAGTGTTTTGGTTTCAGCCTGAGTGAGTGATTGGTAAATCACTGTAATCCCGCCCCTCTGCTCCGCAGTCTGACAACACCACCTTTCATAATCCATGACCGAAAGTGAGTTAGTATTGGGATGCCGAAGGGACTGGATAAAGTGAACAATTTGTCTATATCGGAATTTTTCCATGCTGGGCATGTCGAGTTTGTTAACACAATGAGCCATAGTGAGGGGACCCGTAGAGTTAGTGAAGTGTCCTATCCTATACATCCCTTTATCTAGCCACCCCGGAACGCTTTTATGTCCATCCCAGGAGGGAACAGAGGATTTCGGAACATGTGGGATAGCGGGTGCCAATGCGAGACTAATCGAGGAATGGATTTGAGAGAGTCCCATAATGTAAGGGAGTGGGAGAGTGTAGGGACCATGATGGCAGGTCTAGATTTAGTAGAGGACCATAGAATATAATCCAGAGTATACTGAGGGATGGCCTGTCGTTCCATATGTACCCAATCCGGGTGTGCATATTTAGAGTAGATAGTGGATAGTTGCGTGAGTTGTGCCGCCTGGTGATACCAGAGGAGGTTAGGAACTCCCAGACCTCCCTGATTCTGTTCCTATGTAGGGTACCTTTGGCCAATCTATGTCCCTTTGTTCCCCATATAAATTTAATGATTTTAGATTGAAATTTCCTTAGGTGGTCTTTTGGGATGGGTATGGGCAGTGATCGAAATAGATAAAGGATGCGTGGGAGTAGGGTCATTTTCACTGAGTTGATTCTGCCTAACCATGATAGCCCCAATGTATCCCTTCGTTTTAAATCTGCTTCAAGTTTACGATAGAGTGGGGGAAAGTTTGCATTGTAGAGATTGTCTATGGACGCTGTAAGGTTTATCCCTAGATAGGGGATCATAGATTCACCCCAAACAAATTGAAAATTTTTCTTGAGCTGGTATATCAGGGGGCCTGGTAAGTTTACGTTCAGAGCTAAAGATTTTTGAGTACCCCTGCTTAACCCTAAGACCTGAAACTCTGCCAAAGTCATCAAGAATCTGCATAGATTTGGTAAGGCTCTAGGGCAAGTGGAGAGGTGATGAAGAGCAACACATGATCAGCGAAAAGAGCGCACTTGTGGTTTTGCGGGCCACAACGCACTCCTTGTATGTTGGGATTGTCCCTGTATGGCGATAGCTAGAGTCTCGATGACCATGGCAAAGATTAATGGAGACAAGGGGCATCCCTGCCTAGTGCCATTTTAAAATTGGAAAAGGATGTGAATAATGACTTGCAGCTTGATTTGTGCTAACGGGGGAGGAATAGAGTGCTCCTATCAATATTCATAAAGGATCGACTGAAGCCCCATTTTTGTAGAATTGGGAACAGGATAGGACCAGGAGACAGAGTCAAAGGCTTTCATTAAATCCAGCGAAAGCACAAATCCCTGCTGTGGAGGTCCTTTGTCCCAGCCAGATCTCAGGCGATGACTATATATCTTTGGCTCTTCTGATCTGGTCTGGACCCTGTCTCCCAGGGATAAAACCCACTTGGTCCTTATGAATATATAAGCCAATAAAGGAGGATATTCTATTTGCGAGGATTTTTTGGTTAAAATTTTAAGGTCATATGTAGGTTACTATTAGGCTACTATTAGCGCCCCTGCTTATTGAAATCAATGGGCAGCGCAGCCGAACCACCGGCAAAGCACCACTGCAGTGGTACTTTGCGGTGATCTTAACCCTTTTTAAGCCACTAGCGGGAGTTAAAAGCACCCCACTAGTGGCCAAAAAGCACTGCAAAAGGGACGGTAAAGCGCCGCTAAAAATAGCAGAGCTTTACCGCCGATGCCCCAAATGTACTCAGCCAATGAAAGGTAATGACTCCATTTTTATTTTTCTACTATTATCAATGGCCAACACGGTACAACACTTCATCCATGTCTTTGGTGATCTCTGATCTCCTTATGAACTGTTTCTTACATGATGAAGATCAGCCATGGAGTATATCTGAGGTGTATATCAGGGTGTGCTTCTTCCCCACATGAGAGCTGTGATGTCCAGCAACATTCATATAGAAGACATTTCCCGCACTCAAGGCAACCTTGAGGGTTGTGTGGGATCCCTGATGTACAGGAAGACAGGACTTCAGTGAGGAACAATTCCCTCACTCAGGACAGTGGCTTCTCCCCCGTGTGAGATCTCTGATGTGTGTAAAGAATGGACTTCCGTGAAAAACATTTCCCACACTCAGGACAGGAATACGGCTTCTCCCCTGTGTGAGATCTCTGATGTGTGTTAAGATTGGACTTGTCTGAAAAACATTTCCCGCACTTAGGACAGGAATATGGCTCCTCCCCTGTGTGAGATCTCTGATGTGTGTGAAGATTGGACTTCTGTGAAAAACATTTCCCACACTCAGGACAGGAATATGGCTTTTCCCCTGTGTGAGATCTCTGATGTGTGTGAAGAGTGGACTTCTGTGAAAAACATTTTCCGCACTCAGGACAGGAATACGGCTTCTGTCCCATGTGAGCTCTCTGATGTCTGGAAAGATGGGACTTGTCTAAAAAACATTTTCTGCACTCAGGACAAGAATACAGCTCCTCCCCTGTGTGGGATCTCTGATGTGTGAAAAGATTGGACTTCTGTGAAAAACATTTCCCGCACTCAGGACAGGAATATGGCTTATCTCCAGTGTGAGATCTCTGATGTGTGTAAAGATTGGTTTTCTGTGAAAAACATTTCCCGCACTCAGGACAGGAATATGGCTTATCTCCCGTGTGAGATCTCTGATGTTTGTAAAGAGTGGACTTCTGTGAAAAACATTTCCCGCACTCAGGACAGGAATACGGCTTTTCATCTGTGTGAGATCTCTGATGTCTGTAAAGATTGGACTTCTCTGAAAAACATTTCCCGCACTCAGAACAGGAATACGGCTTCTCCCCCGTGTGAGATCTCTGATGTGCGTGAAGACTTGACTTCTGTGAAAAACATTTCCCGCACTCAGGACAGGAATATGGCTTTTCATCTGTGTGAGATCTCTGATGTCTGTAAAGATTGGACTTCTCTGAAAAACATTTCCCGCACTCAGGACAGGAATACGGCTTCACCCCCGTGTGAGATCTCTGATGTGTGTGAAGACTTGACTTCTGTGAAAAACATTTCCCGCACTCAGGACAGGAATACGGCTTCTCACCTGTGTGAGTTCTTTTATGCGCATCAAGATTGCATTTAGAATGGAACCGCTTCCCGCACTCAGCACAGGGAAACCTCTTCTCTGTTGGAAGGACGGCACCGTCCCTCACAGTCTGAGGTTCCTCAGGATAAGAGGAATACGATGGTCCATCTACACTGTGTGGTGCCGGATGGACATTTGAGGTAGTCGGGTTTTCTCCTGGACTATACTGTGTGATGTCCTCATCTTCTACTTTACAGTCTGGAGACAAAGTGAGACAATCCTCTGAGGTTTTCCTCATCTCCCGTCCATCTACTAAAATAGAAATACAAAGATTATTACTAGACATGAGCAGATTGGTTCCCCTAAACCAGGACTCCGCCCACATCAGGCAGCTTTGTCTCTGAGGATCTTACAATTCCCCCCTCAAGGTAACTAGTAAATGGGTCCTCTGATCTCCTACCAGTTCATTTCTTTATTCATGGACCTTAGTCAGAGAGTGAGGAAACAACGAGAACTGTCTTTTATAGGAGTGACAGTGATGAGGGGATTATAGGACGAGTGTCCCCACCCCCTCTATCACTCATTGCCATCTTCCCAACACAAGAAGTCCTGCACTTCCTTATTTAGTCCATGATTTAGTCATGAATAACAGCGGGGCTGAGCCCCACCAGAGGTCAGAGAGTGAGGATGGGGGGAGAACAACCAAGATGAAGACTGGACTGATCCTGAAGACCACCATCATTGGGTTATTGACTCCTCCCTCATTATCACTTTCTGTTTAAGGTTCCAAAGTTTGAGGATGTTATCACATTATTATCAACATGTAAAAGTCTGTGCTCCAATCAAATCATCAGATATAAAATGTCCAGCTGGTAGAAAATGGGTGTAACAAAAGAGAATACATATTATGTGTATATATAGCAGTGGGTAGAGGGGAGAGAGCAGAAGTCAGGACTATGTAATGTACAACATATTGTTACAACAGATAACATACAAGATACAACAGATAGGACTATATAGTATCAGAATGATGTAATGTACAACATAGAGTATATAGTGCAGGGGTCAGGAGTATGTAATGTACATTATAGAGTATATAGTGCAGGGGTCAGGAGTATGTAATGTACAATATAAATTATACAGTGTAAGGGTCAGGACTCATAATATTGGTATTCAGTAATCAGTGGAAGATTAAATGTTTACATGAGACAAGTTGTAGAGGTCTCACACCGCTGCCTCCCATCTCCTGAGACTGCACTCAGTGACTTGGGTCTGAGACTATACAGACATATCCCTCCCCCCGACACAGCCAGCAGACAACAGAACAAGTAATTCCCAGAGAATTGTTCTGTCAGAGATCTTGCCATACCCGGGTATGGGGCAGAAGACCCAAAGTACATACCCCAGGTGCCTAGATTTAGTAACATCTATGGTGAAAATCCCAATTTTGCTGCCAGCTGAACCCCAGAATCTCCATAAATCCAGTCTAGATACATAAATTGTGTCTGCAACACAGAGAAGGAAGATTATCCGAGAGAAATACAGGAATACAGGACGGGGAACGCAGCTCAGGAAAGTGACCAGGGGATTACAGGCTGATATCACCCAGTCCCCGCCCTACTCTGGACCAATCAGTGAGCAGTATGGGTGGAGGAATGTATTTAGTGTTAATGACCCACCTGTACTGATCTCTGTAGGAGTGTCCTCCTCTATAAATGTCCCCGTTATTCCATCCTCCTCCATAGACTGCTGATCATCCCTCACATACCTCTTCTTCTTCTGATTTAACCTCAAATTCTATATCGATTGGATCTCCACTCTAAATCAAGAAAATGAGAGAAAATATCATCTGTAAGATATAAGATTTATTATTGTGACATCACATAAAAAATCCACACATCATCTCTAGGAGTCCATGTTCTAGATGCTCCATCCCACCAACCTTGTAACAGTGGGGGATGGTGTGATCTTCCTGTGTGAAATCCCGGGAATACAGAGGACGGGGACATCTCTCTGGTGGGTTCCTGGTATTTGGTGGCTCCATCATATCCTTGTGTCCTTCTGAAAACTCCTCCATCACTCCATACTCCTCATCCTCCTCTTTATACTCTTCTTTAACAACAATATTATCATCCCCGAGGTTTCCACTCTGAATATATAATAAAACATTCATTGTAATAGGAGATCCGAACTACCGAACCAGTCTTACAGAGGACGGCGGACTCTCTCTGGTGGGCTGATCCACACCCCCCTGTTTTTGGGGGTTTGCACCAGATCTCCCAATAAACAGAGAAAAAGTTGTGACTGAAACGAAATAAACCCTAATAAAGTCTATGAGACCATCCGACACTTGGAAAATCAAAAAGTCCCCATTTTGAAGGCTTATATACAAGTAATTGGCCACTTTTAAAAATGCTGGGTATGGGGCCAATGGGTACTGAATCCTCTCACCCTGGGGACATGTATCAATGCAAACCTCTCAGGTTCAGGTTGTTTTTTTAAAATAGATTTTTCCAGGAGAAGTATTTTTTAGATGATGCATTAACCACTTGTCTACGGCGGTCTCTTATATCCACTTCCTCCGGTCAGGGTCCCAGGCCAATTTTCAGCTTTCAGCGGTCTCCACACTTTGAATGACAATTACTCAGCCTCATGCAGCACTGTACCCATATGAAATACTGTGTCCTTTATATTTTTTTTCACACAAATAGAGATTATTTATTTTTCTTTTGGTGGTATTTAATCACCACTGGGGCTTTTATTTTTGCATTAGTTGGTTTTATAAATTTAAAAAAAGTACAGAAATTTTTGTATAAAATGCTGTACATTTAACAATTCCATGGGAACAGATTTAACTGTTTTACATTTTTTGAGGTAGGGGACCTCTTGGCTATAGATATTCCCTGTTTCTCTGTTTTTGAAACTGGATATTTTGTATCTGCAGAACAATTTTTCCTTCATAGTGCTGTGAGGACAAATTTGGGCCAGAAGGATTTAGGCAGAACTATACTGCAACAGCTGCTGGACTGTTCGGAGTGACATCTCTTTGGTAGCAGGGAGATCCTGCTGGTGGAAAAATAATCCTCTCCAAATCACTATTTGTTTTTATGGGACTTTCATCATTCTAATATTATTCTTTGTTGTTTGAGCTCCTTGGTTCTTCCCGGTGACAAGCTGCAGGACCCTGTTGGTGAATTTGTCATATACCATAGAGTCTGGACAGTCAATACTGGTGTGTGATTTTTATTTATGGTGCCAATCTTCAACTGAAAGATTCTATACTTCCTAGGTGGATGCAGCATCGGTCCCCCGGCGCCTCTTCACAGTAACATCTGCGAAATCTGCCCCCCCAAAGCTGTGGAGGGGCGGGGCAGTGCCCACCCGCTGAGAGGCTTTTTGGATCCAAAGTAGACAGTGATGTCACCAAGGTATTTAGTAGGAGAAAGAGTGCATGGTGAGTTCAGGTGGGGTTAGAATCGTCCCTTTGTAGGCCATGTTATGGTCAGGATGGTTTTCTTTCCCACAGTTATTTTTTCAAAGGAAATGTTACTGACCCTGGAGGGTTAATTAGGTTCCACACTATATATGTGTGTATCATCATCTGCTGGAGATAAAAAGACAACTTGTCATAAATAGAAATAAATCTTATTAACTCATTTTTTTGAGCTGCAGTTCCTCTGAGCTCCACAAGGTGGTGATCTCACATCTACCCAGTAAAAAAATCTCTATGGAATACAGACAGGAAGTGATGTCGGATACAGACAGGAAGTGATGTCAGGTAAAGACGGCATTCCATTTGGAAGGACGTAGAGAGAAGACACTGCTGGATCTTGAGGCAGAGGAGGTAATATATCGATTAACCCCTTCAGGGGGATCAGTTGATGATTAATATATCTTCCTTCCAAAGCTGGCCATACATGGTTCAGTTTTATAGTTCAGACGAGATGAGAAAAAAAAAACTGAAGTGATTCTACCATCCACACATTGGAGGGGGATGGGGTAATCCTCCCAGCTGCACTATTGTATTCTGACAATGGGGGGCGCTCCTCCGCTCTCAGAATACACAGATCAGTGATGAAGCTATTGGCTGCAGCCGCTGATCGAGTGACTTTTATCCGGCAGTGACCACACATGGATGGAAATGTGACCGATCCCTGCTGAACCAGCTAAATTTCCATGTCTCTATGGTCACCATAAAGTGATTGTAAGTTTTATTTTTTTTTAAACAACAAACATATCATACTTACCTCCACGGTGCAGCTCGTTTTGCACCTATTCTTCTGGTGGCTCTCGTGGCTCCTCCCCACATCAGATAACCCCCTAGGAGAAGCGCTCCCATGAGGGGGTTACCTTGCGGGTGCGCTCCCGAGTCCTGCATTCGGTGTCTATAGAATGTATGACTCAGCCCCGCCTCCCGTGTCATTGGATTTGATTGACAGCAGCGGGAGCCAATGGCTGCACTGCTATCAATCTATCCAATCAGGAGCCGAGAACCCCGGGCAGAGAGACAGTGCTCTCCGCTGGATTAAGTTCCAAGGCTCAGGTAAGTAAAATGGGGGGGGGGGGGCTGGTCACTGCCGGGTGTTTTTTCACCTCAATGCATTACAACCCCTTTAGGTGACTATTTCCCCAGCCCTCATCTCCTCCTCATCTCTCCTCCATATCCTCTTACACTGCTTTTCTCCACACCTGCAGTGATCCTGGGGGGTGGGAACTTGGCACCAGCTCTGTAGAAAATTGTCTGTTCCTCCGCACGTCACCTGATCACATGAGAGCTTACTTTCACAGATTCCTGACAGATTTCTGTATGGTAAAGGTCAAAGTTCACTCTTCAGTTTAGGAGAAGTAGGACACACCCATTTGGTTTGCACAGGAGCCTCATATAGAGGACCCCTCATATCTCCCCATCCAAATGTCCCTCCATCCAGAGTCTATATGTCCTATGACATCACACTGACCTCACAGCTCCTCCTCCCAATGTCCCTCCATCCAGAGTCTATTTGTCCTATGACATCACACTGACCTCACAGCTCCTCCTCCCAATGTCCCTCCATCCAGAGTCTATATGTCCTATGACATCACACTGACCTCACAGCTCCTCCTCCCAATGTCCCTCTATCTGGCTTTTTTTCTGATGCTCTTAGGATGTGGGAGGACCCTTGGCATCTTCACTTACAAAGTGGGACTGTTGGTCCTGCATTGTATGTAATGGCATCAGAATACCTGTAACAAGCTTTTATCCTGCATAGTGTGGGGGTCCTGTGTGGTAAATTTATACCTCAGCCTGAAGTGGGGCTTTAATAAAATGGAAACCTGATTTTTTTTGAAACAAACAAATAAAAAAATGGAAACCTGAATGGTGAGGAGGATTCTGGGAATATCATTTGATTTTACTATTTGTGTTTAGATCTAGAGTTTTTCTCCTGTGAAGTCTGGAGATCATATGACCATCACATTGCCTCCACCTCCCTCCCTGATAGAATAGAGAAATACAAAGAAAATCCTAGAAGTCACCAGAGAGATGATGGAGGAGAGGTGAGCGGTGCTGGGAATTCTGGGACATTATTCAGTAACAGACAAGGGATGTGTCTGGATGGTGACTGTATCATTGTGTGTGTCAGGTTCCTATAAGGTGTCAGGATGTCACTGTCTATTTCTCCATGGAGGAGTGGGAGTATTTAGAAGGACACAAGGATCTCTACAAGGACGTCATGATGGACAATCAGCCGCCCCTCACATCACCGGGTAAGAGGAGACTTTATTGTAAAGGAGAGAGCAGTACGGAGGCTCCACCTAGATCCCCCATCATCTGATAAACACATAGAAACAATGTATTCAGTCAGTGTGTGTGTTTCCTACAGATGGGTCCAGTAATGGGAACCCACCAGAGAGATGTCCCCATCCTCTGTATTCCCGGGATTCCACACAGGAAGGTCACACCATCCCCCACCATCATCAGGTAGATGAGGAACAATCACTGATAGTATCATTAGGATCTGTACATTATCTGCATTGTTACAATTGATGTAATTTCTATTATATATTCAGAGTGGAAACCTGAGAGATCCTAAAGTTGAGGTTAAAGAAGAGATAAAAGAGGAGGATGATGAGGATGGGGTGACGGAGGAGTCAGAGTCTCTAAAAGAACACAAAGATCTGTACCAGGACACCATGGTGGAGTCATCCAGCTACAGAAACCCACCAGAGAGATGTCCCCGTCCTCTGTATTCCCAGGATTCCACACAGGAAGGTCACACCATCCCTCACCATCATCAGGTAGATGACTGACAGTTATTGGTAGTTCTGATTTATACACAGCATGATTGTTGCAATTAAAGTTGGGAAAACAGTTTGGGCTGAGCAAAAAGTTTGGTGAGAACATTGCCTGTTTGTCTCTTTGGTGAACACCTGAATTTGCAGGGCACTCGGTGGGTGTTCGTCGCACTGAACGATCTACAATGCACAGTGCATCCTAAGCCCTGATTGGGTAATGCCTTGCCCAATCAGGGTGCAGTGAATAGCTGGTTATTAAGGAGTGGGGTCGGGAAGCCGGCCGTGGCATCCTTAACAACCGACGAGTCATCAGCTGTCAATGGGCCCCCCCCCCCCCCCCTCCATTTCATATCGGAAGTTCCGATTGTCTGTGGCAATTCCGACGTGCAAAATTCCTACGCATGCTCAGAAACAATTTGACGCATTCTCGGAAAGCATTGAACTTCATTTTCTCGGCTCATTGTAGTGTTGTACATAATCGAGTTCTTGACGGTCGAAAGTTCAGAGAACTTTTGTGTGACCGTGTGTATGCAAGCCAAGCTTAAGCGGAATTCCGTCGGGAAAAAACATCCAAGTTTTTTCCGAAGAAAATTCCGCTCGTGTGTACGCGGCATAAGACTGGCACAAACCCGTAAACGGCTTTGTTCCAGTCTTTTCTCTGTAAACACTGAATTTTAAAAATGACACTATATAGAATCACCGTTTTTGGCGATCTGAATACTTTGAAGTGTAAAGGAGGGATTTGGGGTCTTTTAGCCCCCCCCGATCCCCTCCATAAAGAGTACCTGTCATCATCTATTACTGTCACAAGGTATGTTTACATTCCTTGTGACAGCAATAAAAGTGATCAGAATTTTTATTTTTATTTTTTTAAAGTAAAAAATAAATAAATAAAATAAATTAGAAAAAAAAATTTAAACGCCCCCCGTCGCCGCGAGCTTGCGCAGCAAAAAAAATGCACACGCAAGTCGCACCCGCATATGTAAACGGTGTTCAAATCACACATGTGAGGTATCGCTGCGATCATCAGAGCGAGAGCAATAATTCTAGCACTAGACCTCCTCTGTAACTCTAACCTGGTTACCGTCATTTTCTTTAAAGCGCCGCCTATAGAGATTTTTAGGTACCGTAGTTTGTCGCCATTCCACGAGTGTGCGCAATTTCAAAGCATGACATGTTTGGTATCTATTTACTCGGCATAACATCCTCTTTCACATTATACAAAAAAATTGGGCTAACTTTACTGTTTTTATTTTTTTTACTTCATGAAAGTGTAAAAAATTGCATTTGAAACACTGCTGCGCAAATACAGTGTGACATAAAATATTACAACAATCGCCATTTTATTCTCTGCTAAATATATATATATATATATATATATATATATATATAGATAAATGTTTGGGGGTTCAAAGTAATTTTCTACCAAACAATATGGATTTTAACTTGCAAGCAACAAATGTCAGAAATAGGCTTAGTCATGAAAGGGTTAAAAATCTATATTTTACATATTGAACTGGTCTACGCCCAATTTGAGTCATTGTCCTTCAAAGTCCCACCAGAGGGTCTCTTTTTGTTTTGTGGTTCATATTAGGGATGCGGGCAATTTCTCCTCCACCCCACTAGAGGTGAACTATTCTATCTAACCTGTTAACCACTTCAGCCCCGAGCCTCTTTTTGAGATTTGTTGTTTACAAGATAAAAATCATTTTTGTTTTGCTAGAAAATTTTTGGGGAAAAAATGTCATGTTTTTTAGTTAAAAAACAAGACAACGGTAAAATTAGCCTGATTTGTTTCTATATTGTGAAAGATAATGTTACGCCAAGTAAATTGATACCCAACATGTCATGCTTCAAAATTGCGCCCGCTCGTGGAATGACGACAAACTTTGACACTTAAAAATCTCCATTGACAACATTTCTACAGGTCACCAGTTTTGAGTTACAGAGGCGGTCTAGGGCTGGAATTATTTCTCTCACTCTACCGAGCACGGAGATACCTCACATGTGTGGTTTGAACACTGTTTTCATATGCGGGCGCTGCTCACGTATGTTTTTGCTTCTGCCATAACAACGCTATTTAGTGTCAAAGTACCAACGTACGGGTACTGCGATTTGCGTGAAGTGGTTAATATGACAAGTTTGGGAACAAAACATCACTTTGAAAATAACTGTGGGAAAAAAATGGCAACTTCTAAGAACTCACCATGCCTCTTACTAAATACCTTGGACTGTCTACTTTCCAAAAAGGGGTCATTTGGGGGGGATTTGTACTGTGATCAATTTTCAGAGATTGGCACCATAGATTGTAGACTCTATAACTTTCACACAGACCAAATAATATTCACTGATTTGGGTTATTTTTACCAAAGAGATGTAGTAGTATAAATTCTGGCCCAAATTTATGAAGAAAAATTACAAATTTTCAAAATTTTATAACTGAAATTAAGAAAAATGCATTTTTTTAAACAAAAATGTCTGTCTTTTTTTAAAATTTTATTTATAATGCAAAAATAAAAGCCGCAGTGGTGATTAAATACCACCAAAAGAAATTTGTGAAAAAAAGGACACAAATTTCATATGGGTACAGTGCTGCATGACTGAGTAATTGTCATTCAAAGTGTGGGAGCGCTGAAAATTGGCCTGGGCAGGAAGTGGATATAAGAGCCGGTAGACAAGTGGTTAAGCATCATTTAAATTACTTCTCCTGGAAAAACTATTTTTAGAATTTGCATTGATACATGTCCCCCAGGGCAGTACCCGGCCCCCATACCATTTTTATGGCCAATTACTTGTATATAAGCCTTCAAAATGGGGACTTTTTGATTTTCCAAGTTCGGGTCTCGTAGACTTTATTAGGGTTTGTCGTTTCAGTCACAACTTTTTCTCTGTTTGGGAGTTCTGGTGCAAACCAAACAGGGGGGTGTTCAGCCCATCTCTATTTACAATGAATGTTTTATTATATATTCAGAGTGGAAACCTTGGGGATTATAATATTGATGTTAAAGAAGAGTATAAAGAGGAGGATGAGGAGTATGGAGTGATGGAGGAGTTTTCAGAAGGACACAAGGATATGATGGAGCCACAAAATACCAGGAACCCACCAGAGAGATGTCCCCATCCTCTGTATTCCCGGGATTCCACACAGGAAGATCACACCATCCCCCACTGTTAAGCCCCATACACACGGTCGGACTTTTTCATGGATTCTGTCCGATCGGACAAGGTTGTTGAAAAATCAGACCGTGTGTATGCACCATCGGACAATGTTCGTCGGTTTGACCGACAGACAAAGTCTTATCTCCTGCTGGAAATCTTTGCCGTCAACACGGTCCGATCACACCAAATCCGATCGTGTGTACGGTTGTCCGACCGGACAAAGTGCCACGCATGCTCAGATCACATTACAAGACCAAAGCTATTGGCTACTAGCCTCTACGTAGTCCCGTCGTAGGCAACAAACGTCACCACGTTCAGAATGATCGGATTTTCCGACAACTTTGTCCGACCGTGTGTACGCAAAACCAACATCGGACAAAGTACGACGGACATGGTCCGACGGACCTGGTCCGCGGATTGTCCGACCGTGTGTATGGGGCTTTACAAGGTTGGTGGGATGGAGCATCTAGAACATGGACTTATGTGACAATATGTGGATTTTTTATGTGATGTCACAATAATAAAGCTTATATCTTACAGATGATATTCTCTCTCATTTTCTTGATTTAGAGTGGAGATCCAATCGATATAGAATTTGAGGTTAAATCAGAAGAAGAAGAGAGGTATGTGAGGGATGATCAGCAGTCTATGGAGGAGGATGGAATAACGGAGGACACTCCTACAGAGATCAGTACAGGTGGGTCATTAACACTAAATCCATTCCTCCACCCATACTGCTCACTGATTGGTCCAGAGTAGGGCGGGGACTGGGTGATATCAGCCTGTAATCCCCTGGTCACTTTCCTGAGCTGTGTCCCCCGTCCTGTATTCCTGTATTTCTCTCGGATAATCTTCCTTCTCTGTGCTGCAGACACAATTTATGTATCTAGACTGGATTTATGGAGATTCTGGGGTTCAGCTGGCAGCAAAATGGTCTTCTGTCCCATAACCAGGTCTAGTAAGATCTCTGACAGAACAATTCTCCCAGGATTGGTCTGTTGTCTGCTGGCTGTGCCGGGTGGAGGGATATGTCTGTATAGTCTCAGACCCAAGTCACTGAGTGCAGTCTCAGGAGATGGGAGGCAGCGGTGTGGAACCTCTGCAACTTGTCTCATGTAAACATTTAATCTTCCACTGATTACCAATATTATGAGTCCTGACCCTTACACTATATAATTTATATTGTACATTACATACTCCTGACCCCTGCACTATATATTCTATGTTGTACATTACATACTCCTGACCCCTGCACTATATACTCTATTGTACATTACATCATTCTGATACTATATAGTCCTATTTGTTGTATCTTATACAATATGTTGTATATTACATAGTCCTGACTTCTGCTCTCTCCCCTCTACCCACTGCTATATATACACATAATATGGATTCTCTTTTGTTACACCCATTTCCTACCAGCTGGACATTTTATATCTGATGATTTGATTGGAGCACAGACTTTTACATGTTGATAATAATGTGATAACATCCTCAAACTTTGGAACCTTAAACAGAAAGTGATAATGAGGGAGGAGTCAATAACCCAATGATGGAGGTCTTCAGGATCAGTCCAGTCTTCATCTTGGTTGTTCTCCCCCATCCTCACTCTCTGACCTCTGGTGGGGCTCAGCCCCGCTGTTATTCATGACTAAATCATGGACTAAATAAGGAAGTGCAGGTCTTCTTGTGTTGGGAAGATGGCAATGAGTGATAGAGGGGGAGGGGACACTCGTCCTATAATCCCCTCATCACTGTCACTCCTATAAAAGACAGTTCTCGTTGTTTCCTCACTCTCTGACTAAGGTCCATGAATAAAGAAATGAACTGGTAGGAGATCAGAGGACCCATTTACTAGACAAAGCTGCCTGATGTGGGCGGAGTCCTGGTTTAGGGGAACCAATCAGCTCCTGTCTAGTAATAATCTTTGTATTTCTATTTTAGTAGATGGACGGGAGATGAGGAAAACCTCAGAGGATTGTCTCACTTTGTCTCCAGACTGTAAAGTAGAAGATGAGGACATCACACAGTATAGTCCAGGAGAAAACCTGACTACCTCAAATGTCCATCCGGCACCACACAGTGTAGATGGACCATCGTATTCCTCTTATCCTGAGGAACCTCAGACTGTGAGGGACGGGGCCGTCCTTCCAACAGAGAAGAGCTTTTCCTGTATTGAGTGCGGGAAGTGTTTCCCTTCTAAATCCAATCTTAATGTGCATAAAAGATCTCACAAAGGAGAGGAGCCATATTCCTGTCCTGAGTGCGGGAAATGTTTTTCAGTGAGGTCCAATCTTTACATACATCAGAGAACTCACACAGGAGAGAAGCCGTATTCCTGTCCTGAGTGCGGAAAATGTTTCTCACGGAAGTCCAATCTTTACACACATCAGAGATTACACACGGGGCAGAAACCACATTCCTGTACTGAGTGTGGGAAGTGTTTCCCTTCTAAATCCAAACTTAATAGGCATAAAAGATCTCACACAGGAGAGAAGCCGTATTCCTGTCCTGAGTGCGGGAAATGTTTTTCAGATAAGTTCTATCTTTACACACATCAGAGATCTCACACAGGAGAGAAGCTGTATTCCTGTCCAGAGTGCGGGAAATGTTTTTCAGATAAGTCCAGTCTTTCCAAACATCAGAGATCTCACACAGGGGAGAAGCCGTATTCCTGTCCAGAGTGTGGGAAATGTTTTTCAGACAAGTCCAGTTTTTACAGACATCAGAGATCTCACACAGGGGAGAAGCCACATTCCTGTCCTGAGTGCGGGAAATGTTTTTCAGTGAAGTCCGATCTTTCCACACATCAGAGATCTCACACGGGGGAGAAGCCGTATTCCTGTCCTGAGTGCGGGAAATGTTTTTCACGGAAGTCCAGTCTTTCCAGGCATCAGAGATCTCACGCGGTGGAGAAGCCGTATTCCTGTCCTGAGTGTGGAAAATGTTTTTCAGATAAGTCCAATCTTTACAAACATCAGAGATCTCACACGGGGGAGAATCCGTATTCCTGTCCTGAGTGAGGGAATTGTTCCTCACTGAAGTCCTGTCTTCCTGTACATCAGGGATCCCACACAACCCTCGAGGTGGATTAGTGCCTTGAGTGCGGGAAATGTCTTCTATATGAATGTTGCTGGACATCACAGCTCTCATGTGGGGAAGAAGCACACCCTGATATACACCTCAGATATACTCCATGGCTGATCTTCATCATGGAAGAAACAGTTGATAAGGAGATCAGAGATCACCAAAGACATGGATGAAGTGTTGTACCGTGTTGGCCATTGATAGCAGTAGAAAAATAAAAATGGAGTCATTACCTTTCATTGGCTGAGTACATTTTGTGGTGTTAGATTTCATAAACACTTATGCCCCGTACACACGGACGGAAATTCCTACAGAAAAGGTCCGATCGGATTATGTTGTCGGAAAATCCGATCGTGTGTGGGCTCTATCTGACTTTTTCCGTCGGAAACTCAGACGGAAAAAATTTGAGAGCAGAATCTTCTGACAAAAAAATCCGATCTGACTTTTTCCGATCATTTGTAGAGAATTCCGACGGACAAAGTGCCACGCATGCTCAGATCAAATTACGAGACCAAAGCTATTGGCTACTAGCCCCTATGTAGTTCCGTCGTACGCAACGAACATCACCACGTTCCGAACGATCGGATTTTCCAACAACTTTGTCCGACCGTGTGTATGCAACACCAGTTTCGGACAAAATGCGTTGGAAAGAATCAGACGACCGTGTGTACAGGGCAGTAGAGGTTTATTTTTATTTTTTTATTTGTTGAACACATTCACCCAGCCGTGATGAATATTGGATGTATTTTATTTCATACACTGATTTCTTTGGCTCCATCTAGTGGCCACAATGCAGTAATGTACTATTATTACTAATGGAGGTCTGGCCAGACAAATATCCCATTATGTCCACTAGATGGAGCTGGCGATTATAGGAAATTACAGTGCTGCATTAATTGCCAGATTTTGTAATGGTTGAATGAATATTTGTCACATTGAATACATAGTTCTATAAGTAGACTCCTTAGTTTCCGTCATCAAGCATAGATTCATATAAATAACTGGGTAGTGGAAACGCTGGACAGGTGGTTGTGGACATTGGCCCTGTGTGTCCCTCCTAATTGCATGCTACAGAGGAAGATGTACATTAACACGGGAACCCGAGAGTTACCTAGAGGACAGTTATTGTGCAAGTGTACACAGTGTGTGTTCATCTGTAAGGATGGAGGCCCACCTTAAGGTTGAGTATCCCCCCACAGCGGCCTCAGCCTTGTCTCAGGACATTGATGGTACAGAGGAAAGATACCCCATGTGTGAGGAAATCACCCTGTTACAGGTGCCTAGCATTGTCCAGAAGAACCCACCCGGGGGGGGGGGGGGGGTAGTCCTTGCGTGTGACCCACACATTGCACCCAACCAGTTATTGGGGAACATAAAGGAAAGTGATTAACCCGTCACTGTCTGGGTATACGATGTACGTCCAAAGAGCTGAACTGGTTAAATAACATTCCTGGGGGGAATTGGAATAGAGACATGGACTTTGTAGGCACACATTTGTATACAATGGTTTTAACTTTATCCAATTAAAAACTTTCAATTTTTTACTAAATATATGGGTGTGCCTGTTGCGGATTTATTAATGCTTTGATAAAATGACTATTTCTATTGTATACATATAAATGCTGAAATCTCCTTACTCAAAAATGAAGTAACTAGAGACCCCCTCCCATCGAGTGGGTTCAGGAGTCCACAACCTCACATCAGCAGAAAAACCTGGATGAAACTGCCCAAGATGACCCCTCTACAGATAACAACACCAGACAGACTTGGATGAATATGACTGGAAGATGAAACACCTTGATAAGAGTCTTCCAATCCACAGATGACAACACAATTAGACTTTGAATATGTCTTTGCAAACAATGAGTCATCTTCTTACTATAAAGGGGGCTATGTGCCCAGAGCAATAAAGAGGAAGTTTCACTTTGAACAGTGCGTGTCAGTGTGTCGCTTCTACCATGCATGCATGAATATTTTGAAATTAGACCAGGTGCAGATAACTCGGTTCAGACATTTTAGTCTGAGATCCATTACAACTTGGCAGCCCAACGTGCGGCCCTCGGGTCGAACCAGACTACAGCTGACCAAGAAGCCACGAGAAGGAACCCCCACGGGCGGGACAGAGCCTGATCAACTCTGATACGGTAATATATCACATTCATATCTTGCTAGTATATCCCGTTCCCGTGTGGGTCTATCTCTGTGTCCGTGTTGGCTGCTGAAGGTCACCAAAAGACAGGTAATACTTGCCCGAGGTCCATTATATGAACCTGTATTCCGCTTATCTGCAGCCTGTAAGAACATTGTGTTGTATGACATTGTGTTGTATGACATTGTGTTGTGTTGTATGACTCTGTGTTGTTTTGTATGACTCTGTGATTGTGTTGTATGACTCTGTGTTGTGTTGTATGGGCCTGTGATTGTGTTGTATGAGTCTGTGATACATGATGTATGATGTTGAAGAATATTGACCCAGGTAGACGTTGTTAAACCCCTTTAGTGTGGTGTAGTAAGGGGGCGTCAGGTAGACGTTGTTAAACCCCTTTAGTAAGGGTTCTCCAGGTAGACGTTGTTAAACCCCTTTAGTAAGGGGGCATCAGGTAGACGTAGTTAAACCTCTTTAGGTAGCACCCACGAGGGGGCATCAGGCAGATGGACGTTGGTAAACTCCTTCGGAAAGGTGTAAGTGTGGTGACGTTGGTAAACTCCTTGAAGGTGTAAATTAGCATTTTCATCCACAAGGGGGCGTCAGCACTTCACCCAGGAGGGGGCGTCAGGCTTCTGCGTGGTCATTATAAATCAAACATACACATCTATTACAATTCGTGTAAATGCCATGTCATAACTGTGTTTGTGGATTGATGTTCAGCATTTCTTGAAAGAGGTTGGAAGGTTAATTGGGTGATTTAGAAGAAACAGAGGAAAGTGAAAAGTTGAGAACCTCATTGTTAAATATTAACTGCTGTACTTCTTATCTGTCTGTTAAATGTCTTGTTGAGGGAAGTGAGTGGTCACGCACTACCCGACCCGTATTCTGTGGCCGTCTCGGATGGGCAGAACCGTGACTGAGTCTACGTTTTGGGAAGACGCACCAGGGGCGACCCAGGTGGCAGTCGAGCATTGTAGACAAATCCTCTCCTTGTTGAGGGAAGTGAGTGGTCACGCACTACCCGACCCGTATTCTGTGGCCGTCTCGGACGGGCAGAACCGTGACTCAGTTTACGTTTTGGGAAGATGCACCAGGGGCGACCAAGGTGGCAGTCGAACATTGTAGACAAAACCTCTCTTTATCTTACTATCTGTTTTGTCCTCGTTAACTTGAGATTGGGATATAGTCTGAACCGGTACCAGGTGACGAATAGAGGAATTGCCAGACCCTTTCAGAAACCAAGGCAACCTCGTGACCCGTCATAAAAAAACCTGAGCAGATATATAAATATCCCAATCATCAAGACAGAAATAATGGGGCATAAATTGATTAAGCCAGAGAAAGAAAAACTCGCCTGTGACTTGGTCACAGAGAGAGAGGGGGGGAATTATGTTCAGAAAGCAAAAAAATTAGCTAAGATCTGTAGCATCACCATTCCTCCAGGGGGTAGATTGCAGCCGGAGGAATGGCAGAAAATACTGAAGGATAAACGGGGGGTGTTATCTGACAATGGTTTATTAAAAACTGCAGAGGTTTGGTTCAATGTGGCAAGAGCAATCCAAAGGGAGAACTGGGTAGAACAGGAAACCCAGCGGGGGGGGTAATGTTGTATATGTGTACCATGAAGGAAAAAGTGTCCCTGATACCCTACCTGAACCACCCCCATGCGAGGGGAAGAGGGCTGAGCCTAAAAACACACCAACACCCCTGTACCCTGTGTTGAATACTAATGGTTATTTTAGCCCAAACACCCCTGTAACTTTAATGCCAAGCTTGAACGGGTCTGTGACGGGGGGGATCTGCAGCTGGCATCAACCAAGCCACTGCGTTGCCTCCCATTGCCCAGCTCCCAGACAGCTCAATTCATGTCTTGCCCACAACACAGAACCCGTTCATTGGCACACCACTAGCTGCAAACATCCCCAACCAGCCAGGCCCCCTCCAACATCCGCCAGCCCCCGTGGTGATGAGGGGCATTAGAGCAGCGGAAGGTGCCCCAATAATGTACGTTACCTTTACCCCGCCCCAAGTAATGTCATTGGTAAATAACCTGCCTGACCCGGAAAAGAAGCCAATGCCCCTTTATTGTATGCTTAATACAGGTACAGCGTACCTATGCTGTGACTTGGAGGGACCTGTACAAAAAGCAGGTGATACCTCCTGGCCTATCATGGAGCAAAATTTGTATGTATGTAGAACATTTAATGACACTGACTATAAATCAGACCTAGAATTCTGTGACCAATTACACAATTGGGCTAAGGACAAGTTGGCAGACCAGGCCACAACTTTTCAAGACATAACACAGGGCAAGACAGAAACTGTTGAGAAATACCATGCCAGGTTAGTACAGACATTCACTGACCTAGGTTTTAATGTGCACATGAAGGCAGATGCACAAATGCTCTCAGCAGCGTTTGTCACAGGCCTAAAAGACTCCATAAACAAGAAGTTGCTGGTATCCCGACCCAAATATCGTATGATTGCCCTAGACTCACTTTTATTGGTAGCAAAGGGGCTAGAATCCAGTCAGAATATCAAGAAAATAACTCCTCTCATGATGACCTCTGACACCCAATACCCGCCTCCCTAGCAGAGACCCCCGCGCCTCTGCTTTAACTGTGGACGCCGGGGTCACTTTAGGAAAGAATGCAATGGGGTCCAGACAGTCTACTCCGATCCCAAGGAAACCCCAATACCCATTAAAAGCCCTCACAAACCAGGCTAATTTCCTCTCAAATAGAAGCCTTAGTCAAAGAACGGAACCCTAATCCCTTGTACTAGCCCGTGCAATATACCCCTATTCCTGGTCAAAAAGAAAAATAAGTTTGAAAAATCCTTTTCACTATGAGAAGCAACACGCTTCAGCTGTGCTCCTCACCCCCACCCTTACACTTCACTGCAAAGAGTGAGGTGGCCCCTCCCTTCAATTTTCTGTGTAAAAGACTCTGTAAAGAGATGTTAACTGTTGACAAACTATGAAATTACTAGGATAAAATGTGATGTTTATATGTGTGGGATTTAGAAGACTGGGTTGATTTAGTTATTATTCTAGCAGGCTAGAATAATAAAGGTTGTGCAAGTTGAGAAAAATAGTAGTTAGACAAGGAAACAGTACAAAAGAGAAGATATTTTTAGAATGGATGTTATGAGGAAATATGCAAATGTTAATGAAAGAAAAGACTGAGAATGTTTTGATTACTTCAAATGTGACAAAGACCACTCAAAGGAAACAATTAATAGAAGAGATGGAGGGTTTTCTGCAGGAAAACAAGTCTCCTAACGAAAGTTGCCGAGTAATAGGCAGTGGGAAAAAAACCCTATTTAGCAGCATGGAGAAATCTAGTTAGTTCATGTGAAATTAAATATGGAAACGCTTATCATGGAGAAAAGTCTCTGTGATGCAAGGATTGTCGATGACAATACCTTTAATTATGGTGTGGAATTCTGTGAGGAGCTGCGCAAGTGGGCAAGGGGCAGACTGGCTGATCAAGCTACAGGTATCCAAGATGTTAGAAAAGTTTTTCACCAGACTGTCACAAGTTTTTTTCAGATTTGGGATTCATCACCCATATTATGGCACACAGGCGGATGCTATCTTCAACCTTCATGGCAGGCCTCAAGGAGTTAACCCGAAAAGGCCTCACCATGGCCCAACTGGAGTACAGTGTGCAGCAGCAACAATATCAAAACCCTGGACGTCCCACCTCGGAACACCTGGATCTCCTATGCTAGGCATTTGGCAAGCCCATGTCACTAACCCATGTCAGGGCAACCGCTTCAAAGAACTCAGAAGGCCCATTAGCGAGGGTGACCCTACCCATTGAGGGACATCCAACCACTTTCTAAAGCCACACAGGTGCAGCCAGAAGCGTGATACCTTTCCGATATTGACATATAGTGTGGGCATAGATGGAACTCCCAGAACTAACCCGTTGACCCGCCCCCTACAAGTTGGAAAGTACCCAGACCTTCTGGCTCGATTCCTTGTCTCTTCCACCTGTCCACTCAATCTCTTGGGAGCAGATGTACTGTCCAGACTTCAGGCTTCCATTGTCTTCTCTGAAGATGGATCTGTTACCGTCTCTTCTCCACTGGGCATTAGCTGAGGATGAAGGACACTTAAAGATGAGCCGAACACCCCCGGGTTCGGTTCGAACCAGAACCTTCGAACGGACCGAAAGTTCGCGCGAATTTTCGAACCCTATACGTTATAATGGACGCGAACGTTCGAAATCAAAAGTGCTAATTACAACGGCCAATATGCATGTTAATGTCATAAAACAGGTTTGGGGACCCGGGTCCTGCCCCAGGGGACATATATCAATGCAAAAAGAACTTTTAAAAACTAACGTTTTTTCGGGAGCAGTCATTTTAATGATGCATAAAGTGAAAAAAAAAAAGTGACATTTTCCTTTAAATATGGTACCTGGGGGGTGTCCAAAGTATGCCTGTGAAGTGGCATGTGTTTCCCGTGTTTAGAACTGTCCTTGCACAAAATGACATTTGTAAAGGAAAAAAAGAAGCCATTTAAAACCACTTGCGGCTTTAGGTTTGATCTTAAGTAGAATCTGAACAGGTACATTATGAAGTGTAGCTCCATCCCAAAAAAATCTATTTTTAAGCTTTTTGGAGAACATAGGGAGGGGTTATCACCCCTGTAACATTTGCTGTCTTTGCACATCTGTTCAGAACATGTCACCTCACTTTCCGTCCCAATGACAAATGTTTTTGGAAAAAGTGGGGTTTTAATTGAAACAAGGATTGGTGATAAAGTATCAGTAGAGAGGAGATACCTTTTTCCCAAATTAAATCTAACAGGATAGAATTTCCCTTCCTAGGGGTAGATTTCCTCTCACTTCCTGTTTTCTCTTTCCATTTTCAAGTAGGAGTCGTTTGTAAGTTGGATGTTTGAAAGTAGGGGCCTGGCGTATATACTCTGCAGAAATTTGCCCTATTAGATGTTGGTGTAGCCACAAGACTGGTGGGCACAGGAATGGGCCCTGCTGTGAGTTAATAGATCAAGATTTGTAATTGCATGCACCTGTTGAACAGGGCAGAAAAATTGGGCCTTTGGCGGTGGTGGTGGACGGTGTTGCCACAAGACTGTAGGCCCTCATAGTTACTCTTGGTGGGCGCAGGAATGGGCCCTGCTGTGAGTTATTAGATCAAGATTTGTAATTGCAAGCACCTGATGAACAGGGCAGAAAAATTGGGCCTTTGGCGGTGGTGGTGGACGGTGTTGCCACAAGACTGCAGGCCCTCATAGTTACTCTTGGTGGGCGCAGGAATGGGCCCTGCTGTGAACTATTAGATCAAGATTTGTAATTACCCGCCCCTGTTAAACAGGGGCTGAAAAATTGTGCCTTAGGCACTGGTGCTGGTGCCACAACACTGCAACCCCTCACAGAGACTGTACTTGGAGCACAGCAGTCACACGTGTTGCGAAGCATTTTTTTTTAAAAATTGTAAGTACACGCCCCTGTTAAACAGGGGCTGAAAAATTGTGCCTTAGGCACTGGTGCCACAACACTGCAACACGGCCCTCACAGAGACTGTACTTGGAGCACAGCAGTCACACGTGTTGCGAAGCATTTTTTTAAAAAATTGTAAGTACACGCCCCTGTTAAACAGGGGCTGAAAAATTGTGCCTTAGGCACTGGTGCCACAACACTGCAACACGGCCCTCACAGAGACTGTACTTGGAGCACAGCAGTCACACGTGTTGCGAAGCATTTTTTTAAAAAATTGTAAGTACACGCCCCTGTTAAACAGGGGCTGAAAAATTGTGCCTTAGGCACTGGTGCCACAACACTGCAACACGGCCCTCACAGAGACTGTACTTGGAGCACAGCAGTCACACGTGTTGCGAAGCATTTTTTTAAAAAAATTGTAAGTACACGCCCCTGTTAAACAGGGGCTGAAAAATTGTGCCTTAGGCACTGGTGCTGGTGCCACAACACTGCAACACGGCCCTCACAGAGACTGTACTTGGAGCACAGCAGTCACACGTGTTGCGAAGCATTTTTTTTAAAAATTGTAAGTACACGCCCCTGTTAAACAGGGGCTGAAAAATTGTGCCTTAGGCACTGGTGTGGTGGCATGGATCATTGAGGAGGAGGAAGAGGATAGTCAGTGAACATAAGAGGACAGTCACTCAGCATCAGCATAGGCAGTCTTGAAGGGATGTGACATTAAAAATTATTCGGTTATATCCGCCTCAGGTGCCTGGTAGCTGGTGGTGATCCAAGACTGATTCATTTTGATGAAGGTCAGTCGATCAACCGAGGCGGTGGACAGGCGCACCCTATGATCAGTCACAAATCCTCCAGCAGCACTGAATGTGCGTTCGGAAAGAACGCTGGAGGCAGGACAGGCCAGTAGCTCAATTGCATACTGTGCAAGCTCTGGCCAGTGATCCATCCTCAGGACCCAGTAAGCCAGAGGATTTTCGGTGGGAAAGGTGTCCAAGTCTGACCTTGCCCCAAGGTATTCCTGCACCATGTATATCAGACGCTGGCGATGGTTGCTGGAACCGATCATACCTTGGGGCTGCGGACTAAAAAATTGTCTGAACGCATCGGTCAGACGTCCACCTTCCCCACCGCTCCTTCTGCCACTGACCGAAGCCTCAGCAACTCGTCGCCCAGGACCAGGAGTTTGTAGCCTCCCAGTTTCTGGGAACGCGTTGCACAGACCTTTCTGCAAGGCCTCCCTGAGATGTCTCATCCTCTGCTCCCTCTGCGACGGCAAGATAAGGTCCGCAACCTTACCCTTGTACCGCGGATCAAGGAGAGTGGCCAGCCAGTAATGGTCCCTCTCCTTGATCCGAAGAACACGAGGATCCTTCCGCAGGCTTTGCAGGATCAGGGAGGCCATGCAGCGTAGGTTAGCTGAGGCATTCGGTCCGGAGTCTTCTGGGTCACTGAGGATGACATGATCGCCAGCCACCTCCTCCCAGCCACGTACAAGTCCACTGGCTTGTTGGGACTGTACATCATCCCTAAAAGACTGCTGCTGCTGATGCTGAGTGCCAGGCTCCACCTCCATGCTCACACAATCCTCCTCCTCCTCCTCCTCCTCCTCCTCCTCATCCTCTTCCTGTGTGATGGGTGGGACAGAAGGAACACTGTCCGGATAAAGGGGGCCTTGAGAGGCAAGGAAGTCCTCCTCTTCCTGCCTCTGTTCTGCCTCAAGTGCCCTGTCCATGATCCCACGCAGCGTATGCTCCAACAGGTGGACAAGAGGGACAGTGTCACTGATGCATGCACTGTCACTGCTCACCATCCTCGTGGCCTCCTCAAATGGTGAGAGGACAGTGCATGCATCCCTGATCATGCTCCACTGACGTGGGGAAAAAAAACCAAGCTCCCCTGACCCTGTCCTGGTGCCGTAGTCGCAAAGGTACTCATTGATGGCCCTCTGCTGCGTGTGCAGTCGCTGCAGCATGGCCAACGTTGAGTTCCACCTGGTGGGCATGTCAGATATTAGGCGGTTCTTGGGCAGGTTCAGCTCCTTTTGCAGCTCAGTCAGCCGAGCACTGGCATTATAAGATCGGCGGAAATGCACACAGACTTTCCTGGCCTGCCTCAGGACATCCTGTAAGCCTGGGAACCTGCCCAAGAACCGCTGCACCACCAGGTTGAGGACGTGAGCCATGCAGGGCACATGGGTGAGCTGCCCCTGTCGCAGGGCGGAGAGGAGGTTGGTGCCATTGTCAGAAACGACCATTCCTGGCTTAAGCTGACGTGGCGTCAACCACCTCTCGGCCTGCCCCTGCAGAGCTGCCAGAACCTCTGGCCCAGTGTGGCTCCTGTCCCCCAAACACACCAGCGCAAGCACGGCATGGCATCTTTTTGCCTGCGTACTTGCGTAGCCCCTTGTACGCCTACGGAGCACCGCTGGTTCCAAGGACAGAGCACTGGAGGAAGAAGAAGAGGAGGGGGTGGAGGAGAGAGGTGTGTCACAACCAGTAGCAGTAGTCGCGTTTTGGAGGCGTGGTGGCGGAACAACCTCCAACACTACTGCACCTTGTCCTGCATCCCTCCCAGCTGCCAATAGAGTGACCCAATGGGCCGTGAAAGAAAGGTACCGTCCCTGTCCATGCCTGCTGGACCATGAGTCAGCGGTAATATGCACCTTACCGCTGACCGCCCTGTCCAGCGAGGCATGGACATTGCCCTCCACATGCCGGTAGAGAGACGGAATCGCCTTCCGCGAGAAAAAGTGGCGTTTGGGAACCTGCCACTGAGGAACCGCACATTGAACAAACTCACGGAAGGGGGCCGAGTCTACCAACTGAAAAGGCAGCAGTTGAAGTGCTAGCAATTTAGCAAGGCTAGCATTCAACCGCTGGGCATGTGGATGGCTGGGAGTGTACTTCTTTCTACGGTCCAGCAGCTGGGGCAGGGAAATTTGCCTGCTGCATTCGGACGTCGGTGTACTGCAAGTACTTGGTTGTGACACACCGAATTCTACACCTTCAGTCCTCTCAGAGCAGCTTTCAGAGAGGACTGAAGGTGTAGTGGGGATGGAGATCCCAGCTGAGGAGGAGCAAGGAGAGGTCCGCTTAGTTCTTTGGTGTGGGTCTTTTATGTGTGCCTGCCAACGAGCTGCATGGCAGGTCGCCATATGTCTGGTCATGCTTGTGGTGCCCAAGCGGCTGATGTTTTGGCCACGCGAGATACGCTTGAGACAAATATTGCAAATAGCAGTGGTGCGATCTGCTGCACTCGTCTCAAAAAAGGCCCACACCAAAGAACTTTTCTGATAACGTGCAGAGGCAGCGCCCTGCACAGGCGGAGCTCTGCGGTGTTGTACAGTTGCTGTGCTGGCCTCTACCTGGCCTCCAGGGGGCATCCTGCCTCGTTGGACATGTGCCGCCGCATCCTCCTCCTCCTCGTCCTCCTCCTCATCCTCTCTCCCTTGAGGCACCCACGTGGAGTCAGTGACCTCATCATCCCCTCCCTCTTCACCACTAGAGCAAACCTGGCAGTAAGCTGCAGCTGGTGGAACTGTACTGCCAGATTCCTCAAGCTGGGTATCGTCATCCGAGCCTTCGAATCGTTGGGCATCCTCCTGGAGCATGTACCCAACACTGTGCTCAAAGAGTTCGGGGGACTCCTCAGGAGGACATGGTGGGTCTAGGGAAGGGGTGGCTGATGATGCTCTGTCAGTACCCTGAGCCTGGGTGAGAGAGGATGAGGAGGATGAGGAGGGCTTGGTCATCCATTCTACCAAGCCTTCAGCATGATGCGGCTCCACATGTCCAGCTGCCGAAAACAAAGACGCGCGTGTCCCATGGCCACGTGCTGATGACGATGCACGACCACGTCCACGTCCACGGCCACGTCCACTAGAAACAGAGCCTGCCTGCCCTGTGTTCTTGGCTCTGCACGCTCTGCCTCCCCTTGGCGGTCTTCCAGCCATTGTAGTCGGTAGTCCTGTGGGTGCTGCTGAGAAGAAAATATAGGAGCTCTGTGTGATGCCACTAACACACTAGAAGTCCTATGGGTGCTTCTGCAAAGAAAATAGAGGAGCTCTGTGTGATGCCACTAACACACTAGAAGTCCTGTGGGTGCTGCTGAGAAGAATATATAGGAGCTCTGTGTGATGCCACTAACACACTAGAATTCCTATGGGTGCCTCTGCAAAGAAAATAGAGGAGCTCTGTGTGATGCCACTAACACACTAGAAGTCCTGTGGGTGCTTCTGCAAAGAAAATAGAGGAGCTCTGTGTGATGCCACTAACACACTAGAAGTCCTGTGGGTGCTTCTGCAAAGAAAATAGAGGAGCTCTGTGTGATGCCACTAACACACTAGAAGTCCTGTGGGTGCTTATGCAAAGAAAATAGAGGAGCTCTGTGTGATGCCACTAACACACTAGAAGTCCTGTGGGTGCTTCTGCAAAGAAAATAGAGGAGCTCTGTGTGATGCCACTAACACACTAGAAGTCCTATGGGTGCTTCTGCAAAGAAAATAGAGGAGCTCTGTGTGATGCCACTAACACACTAGAAGTCCTGTGGGTGCTGCTGAGAAGAAATATATAGGAGCTCTGTGTGATGCCACTAACACACTAGAATTCCTATGGGTGCCTCTGCAAAGAAAATAGAGGAGCTCTGTGTGATGCCACTAACACACTAGAAGTCCTGTGGGTGCTTATGCAAAGAAAATAGAGGAGCTCTGTGTGATGCCACTAACACACTAGAAGTCCTGTGGGTGCTTCTGCAAAGAAAATAGAGGAGCTCTGTGTGATGCCACTAACACACTAGAAGTCCTGTGGGTGCTTATGCAAAGAAAATAGAGGAGCTCTGTGTGATGCCACTAACACACTAGAAGTCCTGTGGGTGCTTATGCAAAGAAAATAGAGGAGCTCTGTGTGATGCCACTAACACACTAGAAGTCCTGTGGGTGCTTATGCAAAGAAAATAGAGGAGCTCTGTGTGATGCCACTAACACACTAGAAGTCCTGTGGGTGCTTATGCAAAGAAAATAGAGGAGCTCTGTGTGATGCCACTAACACACTAGAAGTCCTGTGGGTGCTTCTGCAAAGAAAATAGAGGAGCTCTGTGTGGTGCCACTAACACACTAGAAGTCCTGTGGGTGCTTATGCAAAGAAAATAGAGGAGCTCTGTGTGATGCCACTAACACACTAGAAGTCCTGTGGGTGCTTATGCAAAGAAAATAGAGGAGCTCTGTGTGATGCCACTAACACACTAGAAGTCCTGTGGGTGCTTCTGCAAAGAAAATAGAGGAGCTCTGTGTGATGCCACTAACACACTAGAAGTCCTATGGGTGCTTCTGCAAAGAAAATAGAGGAGCTCTGTGTGATGCCACTAACACACTAGAAGTCCTGTGGGTGCTTCTGCAAAGAAAATAGAGGAGCTCTGTGTGGTGCCACTAACACACTAGAAGTCCTGTGGGTGCTTATGCAAAGAATATATAGGAGCTCTGTGTGATGCCACTAACACACTAGAAGTCCTATGGGTGCTTCTGCAAAGAAAATAGAGGAGCTCTGTGTGATGCCACTAACACACTAGAAGTCCTGTGGGTGCTTCTGCAAAGAAAATAGAGGAGCTCTGTGTGGTGCCACTAACACACTAGAAGTCCTGTGGGTGCTTATGCAAAGAATATATAGGAGCTCTGTGTGATGCCACTAACACACTAGAAGTCCTATGGGTGCTTCTGCAAAGAAAATAGAGGAGCTCTGTGTGATGCCACTAACACACTAGAAGTCCTGTGCGTGCTGCTGAGAAGAATATATAGGAGCTCTGTGTGATGCCACTAACACACTAGAAGTCCTATGGGTGCCTCTGCAAAGAAAATAGAGGAGCTCTGTGTGATGCCACTAACACACTAGAAGTCCTGTGGGTGCTTCTGCAAAGAAAATAGAGGAGCTCTGTGTGGTGCCACTAACACACTAGAAGTCCTGTGGGTGCTTATGCAAAGAAAATAGAGGAGCTCTGTGTGATGGGACTAACACACTTCAAGTCCTATAGGTGCTTCTGGGAACAAAATATAGCTCTGTGTGTGTAATGGGACTAACACACTTCAAGTCCTATAGGTGCCTCTGGGAACAAAATATAGCTCTTTGTGTGTAATGGGACTAACACACTTCAAGTCCTATAGGTGCTTCTGGGAACAAAGTATAGCTCTTTGTGTGTAATGGGACTAACACACTTCAAGTCCTATAGGTGCTTCTGGGAACAAAATATAGCTCTGTGTGTGTAATGGGACTAACACACTTCAAGTCCTATAGGTGCTTCTGGGAACAAAATATAGCTCTGTGTGTGTAATGGGACTAACACACTTCAAGTCCTATAGGTGCTTCTGGGAACAAAGTATAGCTCTTTGTGTGTAATGGGACTAACACACTTCAAGTCCTATAGGTGCTTCTGGGAACAAAATATAGCTCTGTGTGTGTAATGGGACTAACACACTTCAAGTCCTATAGGTGCTTCTGGGAACAAAATATAGCTCTGTGTGTGTAATGGGACTAACACACTTCAAGTCCTATAGGTGCTTCTGGGAACAAAATATAGCTCTGTGTGTGTAATGGGACTAACACACTTCAAGTCCTATAGGTGCTTCTGGGAACAAAATATAGCTCTTTGTGTGTAATGGGACTAACACACTTCAAGTCCTATAGGTGCTTCTGGGAACAAAATATAGCTCTGTGTGTGTAATGGGACTAACACACTTCAAGTCCTATAGGTGCTTCTGGGAACAAAGTATAGCTCTTTGTGTGTAATGGGACTAACACACTTCAAGTCCTATAGGTGCTTCTGGGAACAAAATATAGCTCTGTGTGTGTAATGGGACTAACACACTTCAAGTCCTATAGGTGCTTCTGGGAACAAAGTATAGCTCTTTGTGTGTAATGGGACTAACACACTTCAAGTCCTATAGGTGCTTCTGGGAACAAAATATAGCTCTGTGTGTGTAATGGGACTAACACACTTCAAGTCCTATAGGTGCTTCTGGGAACAAAATATAGCTCTTTGTGTGTAATGGGACTAACACACTTCAAGTCCTATAGGTGCTTCTGGGAACAAAATATAGCTCTGTGTGTGTAATGGGACTAACACACTTCAAGTCCTATAGGTGCTTCTGGGAACAAAATATAGCTCTTTGTGTGTAATGGGACTAACACACTTCAAGTCCTATAGGTGCTTCTGGGAACAAAATATAGCTCTGTGTGTGTAATGGGACTAACACACTTCAAGTCCTATAGGTGCTTCTGGGAACAAAGTATAGCTCTTTGTGTGTAATGGGACTAACACACTTCAAGTCCTATAGGTGCTTCTGGGAACAAAATATAGCTCTGTGTGTGTAATGGGACTAACACACTTCAAGTCCTATAGGTGCTTCTGGGAACAAAGTATAGCTCTTTGTGTGTAATGGGACTAACACACTTCAAGTCCTATAGGTGCTTCTGGGAACAAAATATAGCTCTGTGTGTGTAATGGGACTAACACACTTCAAGTCCTATAGGTGCTTCTGGGAACAAAGTATAGCTCTTTGTGTGTAATGGGACTAACACACTTCAAGTCCTATAGGTGCTTCTGGGAACAAAATATAGCTCTGTGTGTGTAATGGGACTAACACACTTCAAGTCCTATAGGTGCTTCTGGGAACAAAATATAGCTCTGTGTGTGTAATGGGACTAACACACTTCAAGTCCTATAGGTGCTTCTGGGAACAAAATATAGCTCTGTGTGTGTAATGGGACTAACACACTTCAAGTCCTATAGGTGCTTCTGGGAACAAAATATAGCTCTTTGTGTGTAATGGGACTAACACACTTCAAGTCCTATAGGTGCTTCTGGGAACAAAATATAGCTCTGTGTGTGTAATGGGACTAACACACTTCAAGTCCTATAGGTGCTTCTGGGAACAAAGTATAGCTCTTTGTGTGTAATGGGACTAACACACTTCAAGTCCTATAGGTGCTTCTGGGAAGAAAATATAGCTCTGTGTGTGTAATGGGACTAACACACTTCAAGTCCTATAGGTGCTTCTGGGAACAAAATATAGGAGCTCTGCCTGCCTGCCACGAACACACTACAAGTCCTATAGGTGCTTCTGGTAACAAAATATAGGAGCTCTGCCTGCCTGCCACTAACACACTACAAGTCCTATAGGTGCTTCTGGTAACAAAATATAGGAGCTCTGCCTGCCTGCCACTAACACACTACAAGTCCTATAGGTGCTTCTGGTAACAAAATATAGGAGCTCTGCCTGCCTGCCACTAACACACTACAAGTCCTATAGGTGCTTCTGGTAACAAAATATAGGAGCTCTGCCTGCCTGCCACGAACACACTACAAGTCCTATAGGTGCTTCTGGTAACAAAATATAGGAGCTCTGCCTGCCTGCCACTAACACACTACAAGTCCTATAGGTGCTTCTGGTAACAAAATATAGGAGCTCTGCCTGCCTGCCACGAACACACTACAAGTCCTATAGGTGCTTCTGGTAACAAAATATAGGAGCTCTGCCTGCCTGCCACTAACACACTACAAGTCCTATAGGTGCTTCTGGTAACAAAATATAGGAGCTCTGCCTGCCTGCCACGAACACACTACAAGTCCTATAGGTGCTTCTGGTAACAAAATATAGGAGCTCTGCCTGCCTGCCACGAGCACACTACAAGCCCCTCTTTGTCAATCAATCTTTGTAACTGAATCTATCTAACTCAATCTCTGTAAGTGAATCTATCTAACTATCTCAATGCAGCAGAGTGTCACAGAATCTGCCTGCTCAATCTGCGCCGGAACAGCATGTGACCGGCGCAGACGGCGTGGCGGCGTTTTATAGGGGGGGGGGCGTGTACTACAGCCCCTGAGCTGTAATTGGCTACAGGCGTCCTGCCTGTAGCCAATTATGGCTCTTCGATTTTCCGGGGCTGTGATTGGCCAAGCATGCGGGGTCACAGTGCATGCTTGGCCAATCATCAGCCAGCAATGCACTGCGTCGGCCGCGCCGGCCGCAATGCATTGCGGGGCCGCTCGCATCACACGAACGTGATGCGAGCGGCCAAAATAGTTCTGGGCTCGCAGAGCGAGCGAACGCCCGGTGCTCGATGCGAACGTGGGTTCGCATCGAGCACCGGGCCAGACATTTGAGACTCCAATTGAAAGGAAAATAATGTAGATTATTCTAGGGGTCCCTCTTTGGTAAAGTGTGCTGTCCAATCCCAACAGGCCTGTGAGATTCGCTCTTTGAGACACAATGAAAGATACAGCGAACGTCTCTCCAAGCAAAATCTAATCTTTATTCTTGGGTGTGAATATAAAAGAGGCTTTCAGAAAGTACCGCCCTTTGACAAATTATTCAATCATATACAGAGACATATAAGTACAGTCTATGACAAAGTGAAACTAATTATTTCTAAAATATCACGTGCTTTACAAGAAACGAAACTCAAGAGAAGATAACAGTATTATGGAAAAACGAAACTTGATTAGCAAGACTTGAGCATATCTATTTGTGAAGTAGATGTTAGAGAGACACAAAATGGAAACTGACTATAATACAAAGAAGTAATTAAGCTAAATATCCCTTCAATCCCCTCTTAGATCATATAAGATGATCTCTACATTCTATGTTGTGTTTTAATACTTCTTTGGTGTTGTGGCATCGATTGCCTGATGACTCTTCATGTATGTCATGTAAGATAGAACCTTATCATCAGGAGATTGAAGGCGTGCAATTATGCAAGTGCAACACTTAAAGCGGAGGTAAAGAATCAGAGCAAGGATAAATATCATAACAAGGACAATTTCTTTTAACCGTGAAAATATACCTCCAAGCCCAAATCCTGAATTGGCAAATGGGCTCCATGTTTTAGCAATGTCCCTAGCTTCCTGCTGGAGCTGGCCTCTAGGGGATGTCCCCTTTTATAATCCCCTACCACTCCCATGACAGGTACCAAGGATGCAAGGTAACACCATCCCTTAACATGGAGGGGCACCCAGGGATAACACACTTTCCCACAACATACATAGATACTTTGTCCCAGTGCAAAAAGTCTCCTTACGACAAACTCATGAGTGTACTTGTCCTGTGTTTATAAATTAGTGTAATATAGCACCTACATTTTTAGAGAAAAAGAAAAGTTATGCAAAGTACGGTTTAGCCCTGGGTCAGATACTTGAAACAGTGAGCAGGCAGGGGCAGGGACTCTGGATTCGCAAATGGAGATGTTAAATATTGACCTGCTGCAGAAAGAGGGGTTAGTCTGTGTCTCATTCCCTAAATTAAAACACCAATCAGGGGAATGACTTCTACCTGCTATTGGAAAGGTAACAATGTTGTTTATGTACAGAGTGGATATGTTAGTCAAGAATACAGGAGGAGTCTCGTTGAGAAAGGAGGAAACATTTAAAGGTACAGCCAAAAGGGCAATTCGGGCAGTGCTAGGATGTAATATGCTACATATCCAACATTCTTCATACCCTGATTTTTTTAGTATAAGCATACTTAAATTTTAGCAAAAGCATCTTATCAGTAAAACTATCTCCAATCTCTCTCTTGGTTCTAGCTTGTGTCAATGTAATGTTCTCTTGTGTGTGTGTTCCCACAGATACTTTTAATTGCACCCAAATCTTCAGGGTGGTAGATACAGTTAGTGGTGATCCAGGTGGGTAGAAACACTGTCAGAGAGATCAGGATCATGGGCAGAATGCCTTGCCAAAAGTCTGTGGTGAAATAAGCGAGCTCATCTTCTCTGGCCGGACCTGCTTTCCCAGGAACTCCTTCTTTGTCTGCTTGGGACTTCTGCTTGAGGGCCTCCTGTATCCAAGATCTTCTTCCTGCTCTTGAGGCTTTGGGCAACCTTTTTCACTCTGTTGGTATGGATCCAGGACTGGCAATTTTCCACTAGGATAGCTGTTCTGGTCACTGCAACCACTGTGTTAGGAGGTCCAAAGGGATACTCATGCTTCTTATTTCTGTTCAGCTGTTGGACCACCACGGTGTCTCCCAATTTGAAGGGGTGAGTAGCTTCCTGTGAAGAAAAAGGAGAGGTGCGAGCAACATTTCTCTCAACTGTTTACAATGTTCCAACCAATTTCCTTACATGTTCTTCCTGTAATAAGTCTAAATCTCCCTTTTCTATCATTAAATGTGCTCTGGCCCATGGGGTGGGGAAAGGTCGACCCATCTAGACATCAAAAGGTGAATACACTGTTGTCTTGGAAGGGTCATTCTTATTTCTGCCAGGACTGCTAGGAGGACCTTCTTCCAGTTGGCAAAGGTTCCTCCTGTGGCCTTTCTTATTTTGTCTTTTATTGTTCTGTTACATAGTTACATAGTTACATAGTTAGTTAGGTTGAAAAAAGACACAAGTCCATCCAGTTCAACCACAAATAAAAAAAATATATATATCATACAATCCCATATACCCCATTCTATACCCACAGTTGATCCAGAGGACGGCAAAAAAAAACCCAGCAGAGCATTCTCCAATTTGCTAAAGCAGGGGAAAAAAATTCCTTCCTGATCCCCGAGAGGCAATCGGATTTTCCCTGGATCAACTTTACCTATAAATGTCAGTACCCAGTTATATTATGTACATTTAGGAAAGTATCCAGGCCTTTCTTAAAGCAATCTACTGAGCTGGCTAGAACCACCTCTGCAGGGAGTCTATTCCACATTTTCACAGCTCTTACTGTGAAGAAACCTTTCCTTATTTGGAGATGAAATCTCTTCTCCTCTAGACGTAAAGAGTGCCCCCTTGTCCTCTTTGTTGACCGTAAAGTGAATAACTCAACACCAAGTTCACTATATGGACCCCTTATATATTTATACATGTTGATCATATCCCCCCTTAATCTCCTCTTATCAAGGGTGAATAAATTCAGTTCCTCTAATCTTTCCTCATAGCTGAGCTCCTCCATGCCTCTTATCAGTTTGGTTGCCCTTCTCTGCACTTTCTCCAGTTCCCCAATATCCTTTTTGAGAACTGGTGCCTGTGACGGACCTAGCCGGGACACGGGCTGTTGGAGGGGACTGAGTGCGAGCCTGCTGCCTTGCGACTATGGGCCCTGGCATTTGGGGGAACAGTGCTCTTTGAGCTGCAAGCCTGGGACCCCTGAGCTGGTGATACTTGGATTCAGGTCCATGCTGGCCCCCCAATACACATAGAATCTGTATGTGTATTTGGCATATTAGCAAGAGACGCTAATGACATGAACTCCAGCCACCTGTGTTATGTAATTGAGTATAGTCTGGCTTGTAGAAGTGTTTCACCTATTGTTGTGTGTGCTAATTAACCCTGCAATTGAATGATGGAGCCCAGTGTTGATTAAGATAATTAGCTCATGCTAATTAGGTTAGGCTTGAGTCATCTGTCAACTGTATATAAGTGTGACATGTCAAATAAAGATTCATTCCTGATGTAGCCTACACTGGTGTTGTCTGGTGACTGGCTGAGCTAATGGGTCTTGGATTGTGTGGTACCGGACGGAGGAAGCATTTACGGCTAGGATGCCTTGCGTCAAGATAGGACCCCTCCCTGAGCCTTTGTATCTCCAGCCCTATGAGCATCTCAGCTGTTGTGCCACAGATCAAAGAGGTACTCCCCCACTGCTGGAGATCCCCTGAACCATCACTACCTAAGGTGACTACCATCCATTCCGGAGGCAGAGGTGGAACCACGACATCCCAGAGGAAAAGGCCTGGGCTGGGCTATAGCCACATGCGTTTGTTCCATCTCCATCTGGTAAGCCTGCACTTTGCCTGGTGGTGGGAACACTGAACACCGGTCACTTTATCTTTTGGATACCACTTTGAAAAGTCACTGTTTTCACGGTTGATGTCAGTTGCTGTTGTCTTCGGACTGGACCTTTTGTCACTTGGACATTTTGTTTTATTCATTTGAACACTAAGCTTAGTATCTTTCGATATACATCGTATACAGATACACATCGAGCCTTCACTGGTTTATTGCTAGTCTGTTTAGATTAACAGATTTACACTAATTATTGGATGTTATTATGAATATATCCTCTGATGCTTACATTAGGGCTGTTTAGTCCATCACTAGTAGCAATATTTTGGTTGATTTATTCATCACTATGATTTATTTTTTGTAATAATTTTTGTAATATTTTTCACTTAGCGCAGCTTTTCTTTTTATATTTACTGTTTTATGTTTATCACATGCGGTTGCTGCTTACACTTTAGGTTAATTTTATGTTTTGTCGATCCGGCGCAATTTTCTTTGGGTTATATATATATATTTATCAGTCCACTCATTATGAATATGTTAAACATAAATTGCATGTATGTAATGTTTACATAGGAATGGTGGTGGAGATCTCTCCAAGTAAGAACACTTCCTCGTATATGCTAATGTAGTGATGTGATCATTTCTTTGTCCATTTACCAAGTGTATGCTCGTGTTATGCAGTGTCTGTTTTCCCTTTTCCAATATGGTTGCTATGTTCTCTCTCTCGCCAAGGATGAGGTCATCAAGAAGAGCAGAGGATGGCAAGGGGTTTTGTGGGTAAGTGGGTGGACACAGTAAATTCCTGCTAAGAGAACACAGAATGTGTAAATACTGCAGATTCCCCTCACTGAGACATACATAGAGACTGTTAATGATTTCATGTTCCTGTTTGGATAATACTTTATGTTGGATGGTTCCCTGAATGTTATTTCTTCAATACATGGACTTTCACATACAATTCTGTGTGGATTACTGTCTATGTGAAGATATATTTCTCGATTGGGATTTCACTTGCTATTCACAAGCCCCAATTGAGTGGAGGCCCTGCGCTTGTTAGAGATCCTGTCCTGATCACACAGATTATGAAGACTCTGCTCCTAAATACTATACAGGTGGCGCCATCATACCTCAGTACCCGCAGAGAGAGAGAAGAATAGCGCTACATTTGGAGGCACTGCTGAGATAAATATCTTGGATCAGGACATTAAGGAACGACCATGTCGCTGTTCTCAACAGAAGCTGTGAGGCAGTGGGCCCTGGAAGAGGGACTTCCACCTAAAAGGACATTTGCTATTTCCTGTGTACCTATCACTGTGAGTGTCCATAGACTGCAGGGGGCGCTACAAGCAAATGAAACCTTGCAGTCGGCCTCTCTTGTGGATAAAAGAGAGGAAGATGAGAGTTATGAACTGTATACCCATTATCTCTGTCTCAGTGAGGTGGATTTAAATCCAGTTAAAGGGCCCTTTTGCACATATCCAAAGGGGGCTGATGTAATTGGTTGTGCTGTAGTATTTCCAGTAATCTCACCTCCAGTAAGGCGGAAGTTACCAGCCCTGCCTGTAAAGTGTGAACCATTGAATACAACGGCTTCATCAGGATAAACTCTAAGCAGGAAACAAATATTGAGCACCTGCTGCTAAAAGTCACTGAAGTCATCGGTCAGAATTTACACGCCGATTCTTATCGCAAATTAAAGGCTTTTTCAGGGGTGCTCCCTGCCCCCGCTGGTGAAGAAAGCTTTGAGGTGTGGAAAGATTTTGCACAAGTGATAAAGGGAATGGACCTCCTCAGAGGAAAAGAAAGAACAGAGCACCATGGAAAGCTGAAGACCACCAGCATCCATTATCATTAGAGCTTACAAGGACACTCATGTGAGTACCAGGGCTCAGGAATAGATTGATGTTTTGTCAGATCCTTATGGAAGCTCCGTGACCCTCATCAGATCCTTATGGAAGCTCCGTGACCCTCATCAGATCCTTATGGAAGCTCCGTGACCCTCATCAGATCCTTATGGAAGCACCGTGACCCTCATCAGATCCTTATGGAAGCACCGTGACCCTCATCAGATCCTTATGGAAGCTCCGTGACCCTCATCAGATCCTTATGGAAGCACCGTGACCCTCATCAGATCCTTATGGAAGCTCCGTGACCCTCATCAGATCCTTATGGAAGCTCCGTGACCCTCATCAGATCCTTATGGAAGCTCCGTGACCTCATCAGATCCTTATGGAAGCACCGTGACCCTCATCAGATCCTTATGGAAGCACCGTGACCCTCATCAGATCCTTATGGAAGCTCCGTGACCCTCATCAGATCCTTATGGAAGCTCCGTGACCCTCATCAGATCCTTATGGAAGCTCCGTGACCCTCATCAAATCCTTATGGAAGCACCGTGACCCTCATCAGATCCTTATGGAAGCTCCGTGACCCTCATCAGATCCTTATGGAAGCTCCGTGACCCTCATCAGATCCTTATGGAAGCTCCGTGACCCTCATCAGATCCTTATGGAAGCTCCGTGACCCTCATCAGATCCTTATGGAAGCCCCATGACCCTCATCAGATCCTTATGGAAGCACCGTGACCCTCATCAGATCCTTATGGAAGCTCCGTGACCCTCATCAGATCCTTATGGAAGCCCCGTGACCCTCATCAGATCCTTATGGAAGCTCTGTGACCCTCATCAGATCCTTATGGAAGCTCCGTGACCCTCATCAGATCCTTATGGAAGCTCCGTGACCCTTATCGGATCCTTATGGAAGCCCCGTGACCCTCATCAGATCCTTATGGAAGCACCGTGACCCTCATCAGATCCTTGTGGAAGCTCCGTGACCCTCATCAGATCCTTATGGAAGCCCCGTGACCCTCATCAGATCCTTATGGAAGCTCTGTGACCCTCATCAGATCCTTATGGAAGCTCCGTGACCCTCATCCGATCCTTATGGAAGCTCCGTGACCCTCATCAGATCCTTATGGAAGCTCCGTGACCCTTATCAGATCCTTATGGAAGCTCTGTGACCCTCATCAGATCCTTATGGAATCTAAATATTAGGTATTTTGTCAACAAATTAATGTTGGAGAGTGATGGACTTTTTAGGCGTCAGATAGATATAACAAGTTTTTTTATTAAAAACATATGCAAAAAAAGAATATAAAAATAAATAATGAATTATAAATCTAAAACAGATTGTTTGGAAATAACAACCTGGCACATTATAGAAATCTTTAACAAGCTGATGTATAAGTACGCTCAGATAGTAACAAAGTGGTTCCAATGAAGTCACTATATGATCATTCAAATTTCCTTAGAAAGATTGTGACATTAAAATAAACAGAAACACGAAACCATCAGTGAGCGATACAGTCATACAGAAGAACAGTTTGTTTGCAGTTGCTCTACATGTTACGCGTCCTAAGACGCTTCCTCAGGAGCTTTCTATATTAGGAATAAAAAGAGAAACAAATATGCAATAAGAAAACAATACATATAACATAACACATAACATAATCAAATGTGACATTGGATCGAAGGCAGCCTGAAGCGTAGAAACGTCGACCGCCATAAGAGGGGATAGGGGGGGGGAAAAGGGGGGGAAAGAAAAGGGGGGAAGGTAATAGCGAAACAGAAAAAGGGGGTATGGAAAAGAGAATGGTTTGGGGGTGATTAGATCGGGAGTGAGATTGGGTGAAACGGGAATGTGAACAAGGAGGGGAGGTAAGGAAGAATTGTTGTTCAGCGGAGTGAAACGGTGTGCATTATGGGAACGAGTGCAACATAATCAATTGCGTGGTAAGTGTGGTAATGAATGTATACTTACAATCCCTGTAAAGGGAAGGAGTTTAGTGGAACGGGGAACCAAAATACGTTTGTCAGCAGCGGTACTCTGGACATATATGTATGTCAATGGGCCGAGAGATTCTGTATTAATATTTTATTAGTAGATTATTTTATGTTATTTTTTGTTGTTAATATATTTATTCATTTTTTGTATATATATAACAAAGGATTATTAATATTAGTATGGATATGCCATTAGTCTATGCTCAATCATCAATATGTGCTAGTGTTAGGATATATGTTGAGTAGTGCACAATTGTTGTGTATATGGTTATCTATATATGTATAGAGATTAGATAAATATAGTCATGTATCGTAATAGGTGTATAAAGGGAACTATAAATATATAGCCAACTTTTCAGGGTGCAAGTACGCCTCCATAATTATCCATCCATGTAGGAGGGAGAGGTAAACTTATTACACTGTACACATTGATGGTAGCATAGTGAAGGAATCATTCATAGTATAAAGAGAAAAAAAAAAAAAAAAAAAAAAAAAAAAAAAACAAGGGGGATTGAGGATTTCTACTTACCCTATGGTGAGAAACTGGCCTCGTACTTATTATTGTGAGCCCATACATTGGGGTCAGAAGGTAAATAAGGGGAAAGCAGATACTGCGGGATACGTTAGCCTATAGGGCCTCCGACTGGCCAATGCTAGTATGGAAGGGTGGAGAGGGATTCAGCCCAATTGTCCACAGGTGTCCTACAAGAGGAACACAACAGAGCGTAAAAATAAGAAAATAAAAATATAAATTTGACTGGTTCCAGGTAGGCCAAGACCGTATCTTAGCCAAGTAGGAATGTCAATGTCCTACCTTGTAGCAATATGGTTCCGTTGTGGTTCCCCGTTCTCGCAGCTGTGCCAGGAGGCTGCTCTGTCTGACGGCAGCCTGAGCCGTCTTTTATAGTGCAGCCGTCCCGGTAGTGACGTCACCGCGTAAACGCGGCGCGTCATATTACCCGGCCGAGTCCTAGTGCGCATGCGCCAGAGAACGTAGAGACGCGGCGCTGGCTAGGTAACCAGCGTCGCAGTCTCTGCTCACGCGCATGCGCAGGACACGGCCTCAGGAAGAGGAACGAGGATCGTAATCCCCCCTGAGGCCGAAAGCGTCACTAAGGCTGCAACAAGTGCAGCCAGCGACGCTTTGTGGCCGCATAGTGCACTACAGCGGAGCGCTCCATCTGATGACAGAAGAGGAAAGAAGAAAAGAGATAAAAAATTGAAAAAAGGGGGAAACTCAGCTGAAAAGAAAAAGTGGAAAAAATAAGAACCAAGGGAAAGAGTGACATGATGGGAAAAAGTGACGGGCAACGATCCATTTAGCCAGAGGGTGCCCTCCATCCAATGCATGGAAATTTTTAGAATGATATCAATTAACAGGTGTTTGTAGAATATCATAGATAGACAACCACGGACAAGAGCCTTGGAATGTACATTATAATAGTATGGTGTACAGAAAATAAAAACAATATAGATTAGTATAATTAACATGGACAAAAAAGTTATATAAAAAATGATTAATTTCTTGGACTTGACCATATTCAAAGATCAAGCAAACTGTTTAGCTACAACCCTCTATAGAAAGGAAACTGCCGG
>CM053028.1:558665242-558681425 GCA_028564925.1 Lithobates sylvaticus | reverse complement strand
CCCTCCTCCACTCTTACCGGGCCTCCCGTCCCACCGGGAGTCTCGATCCACGATCTGGCACTTCTGCCGGTTAGAGTAATGCCTGCGTACACACGATCGGAAATTCCGCCAACAAAAGACCGATGTGAGCTTTTGGTCAGAAATTACGACCGTGTGTATGCTCCATCGGACTTTTGCTGGCAGCATTTCCACCAGCAAATGATTGAGAGCATGTTCTTTATTTTTCCAACGGAAAAAGTTTCTATCGGAAGTTCCGATCGTCTGTAGGCAATTCCGATGTGCAAAATTCCTACGCATGCTCGGAAACAATTTGACGCATTCTCGGAAAGCATTGAACTTCATTTTCTCGGCTCGTTGTAGTGTTGTACATAATCGAGTTCTTGACGGTCAAAAATTCAGAGAACTTTTGTGTGACCGTGTGTATGCAAGCCAAGCTTGAGCGGAATTCCGTCCGGAAAAACCATCCAAGATTTTTCCGAAGGAAATTCCGCTCGTGTGTACGCGGCATAAGATTGGCACAAACCCGGAAACGGCTTTGTTCCAGTCTTTTCTCTGTGAACACTGAATTTTAAAAATGACAGTATTTAGAATCACCGTTTTTGGCGATCTGAATACTTTGAAGTGTAAAGGAGGGATTTGGGGTCTTTTAGGCCCCCCGATCCCCTCCATAAAGAGTGCCTGTCATCATCTATTACTGTCACAAGGTATGTTTACATTCCTTGTGACAGCAATAAAAGTGATCAGAATTTTTATTTTTTTAAAAAATAAATAAAATAAATTTGAAAAAAAATTAAAGCGCCACCGTCGCCGCGAGCTTGTGCAAACAAAAAAATGCACACGCAAGTCGCGCCCGCATATGTAAATGGTGTTCAAATCACTCATGTGAGGTATCGCTGCGTCATTTTCTTTAAAGCGACACCTATAGAGATTTTTAGGTACCGTAGTTTGTCGCCATTCCACGAGTGTGTGCAATTTCAAAGCATGACATGTTTGGTATCTATTTACTCGACATAACATCATCTTTCACATTATACAAAAAAATTGGGCTAACTTTACTGTTTTTAGTTATTTTACTTCATGAAAGTGTAAAAAATTGCATTTGAAAGACTGCTGTGCAAATACAGTGTGACATAAAATATTACAACAATCGCCATTTTATTCGCTGCTAAATATATATATATATATATTATTATATCTCTATATATATATATTTATATATATAATGTTTGGGGGTTCTAAGTAATTTTCTAGCAAACAATATGGATTTTAACTGGCAAGCAACAAATGTCAGAAATAGGCTTAGTCATGAAAGGGTTAAAAATCAATATTTTACATATTGAACTGGTCTACGCCCAATTGGAGTCATTGTCCTTCAAAGTCCCACCAGAGGGTCCCTTTTTGTTTTGTGCTTCATATTAGGGATGTGGGCAATTTCTCCTCCACCCCACTAGAGGTGAACTATTCTACCTAACCTGTTAACCACTTCAGCCCCGAGCCTCTTTTTGAGATTTGTTGTTTACAAGATAAAATCATTTTTGTTTTGCTAGAAAATTTTTGGGGAAAAAAATTCATGTTTTTTAGTTAAAAAAACAAGACAACAGTAAAGTTAGCCTAATTTGTTTCTATATTGTGAAAGATAATGTTACGCCAAGTAAATTGATACCCAACATGTCACGCTTTAAAATTGCGCCCGCTCGTGGAATGGCGACAAACCTTGGCACTTAAAAATCTCCATTGACAACATTTCTACAGGTCACCAGTTTTGAGTTACAGAGGCGGTCTAGGGCTAGAATTATTTCTCTCGATCTACCGATAGCAGTGATATCTCACGTGTGGTTTGAACACCGTTTTCATATGCGGGCGCTGCTCAAGTATGTTTTTGCTTCTGCCATAACCACGCTATTTAGTGTCAAAGTACCAACGTACGTTTACTGCCATTTGCGTGAAGTGGTTAATATGACAAGTTTGTGAACAAAACGTCACTTTGAAAATAACTGTGGGGAAAAAAATGACAACTTCTAAGAACTCACCATGCCTCTTACTAAATACCTTGGACTGTCTACTTTCCAAAAAGGGGTCATTTGGGGGGGATTTGTACTGTGATCAATTTTCAGAGATTGGCACCATAGATTGTAGACTCTATAACTTTCACACAGACCAAATAATATCCACTGATTTGGGTTATTTTTACCAAAGAGATGTAGTAGTATAAATTCTGGCCCAAATTTATGAAGAAAAATTACAAATTTTCAAAATTTTATAACCGAAATTAAGAAAAATGCATTTTTTGAAACAAAAATTTCTGTCTTTTTTTAAATTTTATTTATAATGCAAAAATAAAAGCCCCAGTGGTGATTAAATACCACCAAAAGAAAGTTCTATTTGTGTGAAAAAAGGACACAGATTTCATATGGGTACAGTGCTGCATGACTGAGTAATTGTCATTCAAAGTGTGGGAGCGCTGAAAGCTGAAAATTGGCCTGGACAGGAAGTGGATATAAGAGCCCGGTAGACAAGTGGTTAAGCATCATTAAAATTACTTCTCCTGGAAAAACTATTTTTAAAAAATGCTTTGCATTGATACATGTCCCCCAGGGCAGTACCCGGCCCCCATACCCTTTTTATGGTCAATTACTTGTATATAAGCCTTCAAAATGGGGACTTTTTGATTTTCCAAGTTCGGGTCTCATAGACTTTATTAGGGTTTATCGTTTCAGTCACAACTTTTTCTCTGTTCGGGAGATCTGGTGCAAACCAAACAGGGGGGTGTTCAGCCCATCTCTATTTACAATGAATGTTTTATTATATATTCAGAGTGGAAACCTCGGGGATGATAATATTGTTGTTAAAGAAGAGTATAAAGAGGAGGATGAGGAGTATGGAGTGATGGAGGAGTTTTCAGAAGGACACAAGGATATGATGGAGCCACCAAATACCAGGAACCCACCAGAGAGATGTCCCCGTCCTCTGTATTCCCGGGATTCCACACAGGAAGATCACACCATCCCCCACTGTTACAAGGTTGGTAGGATGGAGCATCTAGAACATGGACTTATGTGACAATATGTGGATTTTTTATGTGATGTCACAATAATAAAGCTTATATCTTACAGATGATATTCTCTCTCATTTTCTTGATTTAGAGTGGAGATCCAATCGATATAGAATTTGAGGTTAAATCAGAAGAAGAAGAGAGGTATGTGAGGGATGATCAGCAGTCTATGGAGGAGGATGGAATAACGGGGACATTTATAGAGGAGGACACTCCTACAGAGATCAGTACAGGTGGGTCATTAACACTAAATACATTCCTCCACCCATACTGCTCACTGATTGGTCCAGAGTAGGGCGGGGACTGGGTGATATCAGCCTGTAATCCCCTGGTCACTTTCCTGAGCTGTGTTCCCCGTCCTGTATTCCTGTATTTCTCTCGGATAATCTTCCTTCTCTGTGCTGCAGACACAATTTATGTATCTAGACTGGATTTATGGAGATTCTGGGGTTCAGCTGGCAGCAAAATGGTCTTCTGTCCCATACCCAGGTCTAGTAAGATCTCTGACAGAACAATTCTCCCAGGATTGGTCTGTTGTCTGCTGGCTGTGCCGGGTGGAGGGATATGTCTGTATAGTCTCAGACCCAAGTCACTGAGTGCAGTCTCAGGAGATGGGAGGCAGCGGTGTGGAACCTCTGCAACTTGTCTCATGTAAACATTTAATCTTCCACTGATTACCAATATTATGAGTCCTGACCCTTACACTATATAATTTATATTGTACATTACATACTCCTGACCCCTGCACTATATATTCTATGTTGTACATTACATACTCCTGACCCCTGCACTATATATTCTATGTTGTACATTACATCATTCTGATACTATATAGTCCTATTTGTTGTATCTTATACAATATGTTGTACATTACATAGTCCTGACTTCTGCTCTCTCCCCTCTACCCACTGCTATATATACACATAATATGTATTCTCTTTTGTCACACCCATTTCCTACCAGCTGGACATTTTATATCTGATGATGTGATTGGAGCACAGACTTTTACATGTTGGTAATAATGTGATAACATCCTCAAACTTTGGAACCTTAAACAGAAAGTGATAATGAGGGAGGAGTCAATAACCCAATGATGGTGGTCTTCAGGATCAGTCCAGTCTTCATCTTGGTTGTTCTCCCCCCATCCTCACTCTCTGACCTCTGGTGGGGCTCAGCCCCGCTGTTATTCATGACTAAATCATGGACTAAATAAGGAAGTGCAGGACTTCTTGTGTTGGGAAGATGGCAATGAGTCATAGAGGGGGTGGGGACACTCGTCCTATAATCCCCTTATTACCGTCTCTCCTATAAAAGACAGTTCTCGTTGTTTCCTCACTTTCTGACTAAGGTCCATGAATAAAGAAATGAACTGGTAGGAGATCAGAGGAGCCATTTACTAGTTACCTTGAGGGGGGAATTGTAAGATCCTCAGAGACAAAGCTGCCTGATGTGGGCGGAGTCCTGGTTTAGGGGAACCAATCAGCTCATGTCTAGTAATAATCTTTGTATTTCTATTTTAGTAGATGGACGGGAGATGAGGAAAACCTCAGAGGATTGTCTCACTTTGTCTCCAGACTGTAAAGTAGAAGATGAGGACATCACACAGTATAGTCCAGGAGAAAACCCGACTACCTCAAATGTCCATCCGGCACCACACAGTGTAGATGGACCATCGTATTCCTCTTATCCTGAGGAACCTCAGACTGTGAGGGACGGTGCCGTCCTTCCAACAGAGAAGAGGTTTTCCTGTACTGAGTGCGGGAAGTGTTTCCATACTAAATCCAAACTTAATGTGCATAAAAGATCTCACACAGGGCAGAAGCCGTTTTCCTGTCCTGAGTGCGGGAAATGTTTTTCACAGAAGTCCCATCTTGACACACATCAGAGATCTCACACGGGGGAGAAGCCGTTTTCCTGTCCTGAGTGCGGGAAATGTTTTTCACAGAAGTCCCATCTTGACACACATCAGAGATCTCACACAGGGGAGAAGCCGTTTTCCTGTCCTGAGTGCGGGAAATGTTTTTCACACAAGTCCCATCTTGACACACATCAGAGATCTCACACAGGGGAGAAGCCGTATTCCTGTCCTGAGTGCGGGAAAAGTTTTTCAGTGAAGTCCGATCTTTACAGACATCAGAGATCTCACATGGGGGAGAAGCCGCATTCCTGTCCTGAGTGCGGGAAATGTTTTTCACAGAAGTCCCACCTTGACACACATCAGAGATCTCACACGGGGGAGACGCCATTTTCCTGTCCTGAGTGCGGGAAATGTTTTTCACAGAAGTCCCATCTTGACATACATCAGAGATCTCACACAGGGGAGAAGCCGTATTCCTGTCCTGAGTGCGGGAAATGTTTTTCACAGAAGTCCCATCTTTACACACATCAGATCTCACACGGGGGAGAAGTCCGATCTTTACAGACATCAGAGATCTCACATGGGGGAGAAGCCGTATTCCTGTCCTGAGTGCGGGAAAAGTTTTTCACAGAAGTCCCATCTTGACACAAAAAGTTTTTCACAGAAGTCCCATCTTAACACACATCAGAGATCTCACACGGGGGAGAAGCCGTTTTCCTGTCCTGAGTGCGGGAAATGTTTTTCACAGAAGTCCCATCTTTCCACACATCAGAGATCTCACACGGGGGAGACTCCGTATTCCTGTCCTGAGTGCGGGAAATGTTTTTCACAGAAGTCCAGTTTTTACAAACATCAGAAATCTCACACAGGGGAGAAGCCGTATTCCTGTCCTGAGTGTGGGAAAAGTTTTTCACAGAAGTCCAGTCTTTACAAACATCAGAGAACTCACGTGGGGGAGAAGCCGTATTCCTGTTCTGAGTGAGGGAATTTTTCCTCACTGAAGTCCTGTCTTCCTGTACATCAGGGATCCCACACAATCCTCGAGGTGTATTAGTGCCTTGAGTGTGGGAAATGTCTTCAATATGAATGTTGCTGGACATCACAGCTCTCATGTGGGGAAGAAGCACACCCTGATATACACCTCAGATATATTCCATGGCTGATCTTCATCATGGAAGAAACAGTTGATAAGGAGATCAGAGATCACCAAAGACATGGATGAAGTGTTGTACCGTGTTGGCCATTGATAGCAGGAGAAAAATAAAAATGGAGTTATTACCTTTCATTGGCTGAGTACATTTTGTGGTGGAAGATTTCACAAATACTTTGGCTACTTTCACACTGGAGCATTGGGGGCATCGGCGGTAAAGCTCTGCTATTTTTAGCGGCGCTTTACTGTCCCTTTTGCAGTGCTTTTTGGCGTGGTGCTTTTAACTCCCGCTAGTGGCTTAAAAAGGGTTAAGATCACCGCAAAGTGCCACTGCAGTGGTGCTTTGCCAGGGGGTTCGGCTGCGCTGCCCATTGATTTCAATAAGCAGGGGCGCTAATAGTAGCCTAATAGTAATCTACATATGACCTTAAAATTTTAACCAAAAAAACCTCGCAAATAGAATATCCACCTTTATTGGCTTATATACTCATAATGACCAAGTGGGTTTTATCCCTGGGAGACAGGGTCCAGACCAGATCAGAAGAGCCATAGATATAGTCTCGCTCCTGAGATCTGGCTCGGACAAAGGACATCCACAGCAGGGATTTGTGCTTTTGCTGGATTTAATGAAAGCCTTTGACTCTGGTCCTTCCTGTTCCCAATTCTACAAAAATGGCGCTTCAGTCGATCCTTTATGAATATGATAGGAGCACTCTATTCCTCCCCGTTAGCACAAATCAAGCTGCAAGGTCATTATTCACATCCTTTTCCAATTTTAAATGGCACTAGGCAGGGATGCCCCTTGTCTCCATTAATCTTTGCCATGGTCATCGAGACTCTAGCTATCGCCATACGGGACAATCCCGACATACATGGAGTGTGTTGTGGACCGCAAAACCACAAGTGCGCTCTTTTCGCTGATCACGTGTTGCTCTTCATCACCTCTCCACTTGCCTCCTTACCAAATCTATGCAGAGTTCTTGATGACTTTGGCAGAGTTTCAGGTCTTAGGGTTAGCTACTCAAAATCTTTAGCTCTGAACGTAAACTTACCAGGCCCCCTGATATACCAGCTCAAGAAAAATTTTCGATTTGGTTGGGGTGAATCTATGATCCCCTATCTAGGGATAAACCTTACAGCGTCCATAGACAATCTCTACAGTGCAAACTTTCCCCCACTCTATCGTAAACTAGAAGCAGATTTAAAACGATGGGATACATTGGGGCTATCATGGTTAGGCAGAATCAACTCAGTGAAAATGACCCTACTCCCACGCATCCTTTATCTATTTCGATCACTGCCCATACCCATCCCAAAAGACCACCTAAGGAAATTTCAAACTAAAATCATTAAATTTATATGGGGAACAAAGGGACATAGATTGGCCAAAAGTACCCTACATAGGAACAGAATCAGGGAGGTCTGGGAGTTCCTAACCTCCTCTGGTATCACCAGGCGGCACAACTCTCGCAACTATCCACTATCTACTCTAAATATGCACACCCGGATTGGGTACATATGGAACGACAGGCCATCCCTCAGTATACTCTGGATTATATTCTATGGTCCTCTACTAAATCTAGACCTGCCATCATGGTCCCTACACTCTCCCACTCCCTTACATTATGGGACTCTCTCAAATCCATTCCTCGATTAGTCTAGCATTGGCACCCGCTATCCCACATGTTCTGAAATCCTCTGTTCCCTCCTGGGATGGACATAAAAGCGTTCCGGTGGTGGCTAGATAAAGGGATGTATAGGATAGTACACTTCACTAACTCTACGGGTCCCCTCACTATGGCTCATTGTGTTAACAAACTCAACATGCCCAGCATGGAAAAATTCCGATATAGACAAATTGTTCACTTTATCCAGTCCCTTCGGCATCCCAATACTAACTCATATTCGGTCATGGATTATGAAAGGTGGTATGGTCAGACTGCGGAGCAGAGGGGCGGGATTACAGTGATTTACCAATCACTCACTCAGGCTGAAACCAAAACACTCTATATGAGAGACTGGGAAAATGATCTGCAACACACGTGGAGTGTAGCAGAATGGCATAGAGCTTCTAGAGCAGCTTCTAAGGGTATTTTGAACATAACACTAATCGAAGCAAACCTGAAAGTCCTTACGAGGTGGTACATGGTCCCCCTAAGACTCACCAAAATCTACCCTGATGCTTCTCTCTTATGATTCCGCAATTGCGGACATGTTAGGTATATGGTGCACGTCTGGTGGGACTGTCCCAAGATCAGGGGCCTCTGGAATAAAATATTTAATATCATTAGGAAAATTACGGATTTACCAATCCAAAAATCCCCTCAACTAGCTCTTTTCAACTTCCCATGCCCAAATACTCCACAACTAGTCCAATGACTCATTATGTTCATATTTCTTGAGACTAAACTCACAATAGCACGGGCTTGGAAAAAAACGACTGTATCCTTTCTTCTGGTTAAAAGAAAGATATCATGGATCATGACCCAGGAGAAAACGGTTAGCATACTTCTTGACACTACCACTAAACACAAAGCTATCTGGGCTCCCTGGACTAGATACTTATCTTTACCGTCCACCGCCTAGCCTTCCACCGGGTGTCCGTAGGTGAGAGAGTATCGCACTGTCTTACGCTGGCTCCTCCTTTCCTTTCCTAACCCCTGTTTTCTCTCTTTTTCTCCTTCCTTTCCTCTTCTATACTTCCTATCCGCTTCTTACAGGTTGTAATATTTTTACATAATTTAGAGATGTCACTTCTGCCTTATACCGCATCTACAGGGACGGGCTTCTCCAACATGCTACTGAAACTGATTTACTACTGATTTGATCTCTTGTCCAATTAATATGCTATTACCTGTGTTCTCATTTTGATGTATTTCTTTATTAAATGACTCAATAAAAAACTATTGAAAGAAAACGGTCAGTATGAAAACCTTCTCATGGGATTTGAGATGTGTTCTCTGTGTCTGTGGATGTTTGTCGGTTTGTAGGTACCAAGGGCAATGCGCTGGGCTTCTTGCCTTTAGGTTAAAAGGGGCAGGGAAATTTGCCTGGTACAATCGGACGTTGGTGTACTGCTAGCAGAGTGCCCGCAAGTACTTGGCTGTGACACACCTAATTCTACACCTTCATTCCTCTCAGTACAGTTTTCAGAGAGGACTGAAGGTATAGTGGGGTTGAAGATCCCAGCTGATGAGGAGCAAGGAGAGGTCTGCTTTGTTCTTTGGTGTGGGTCTTTAAGGTACGCTTGCCAATGAGCTGCATGGCAGGTCAACATATGTCTGGTCATACTTGTGGTGCCCAAGCGGCTGATGTTTTGGCCACGCAAGATACGCTTGAGACATATGTTGCAAATAGCAGCGGTGCGATCTGATGCACTGGTCTCAAAAAAGGCCCACACCAAAGAACTTTTGTAATACCGCACAGAGGCAGCGCCCTGCACAGGCGGAGCTCTGTGGTGTGATTCAGTCGATGTGCTGCCTTTAAGCTGGCCCCAGAGGGCAACCTGCGTCGTTGGAGATGTGCCTCCTCCTCCTCTCTCCTATCAGGCACCCACATGGAGTCAGTGACCTCATCATCCCCTCCCTCTTCACGACTGGAGAAAACCTGGCAGTATGCTGCAGCTGGTGGAACATGACTGCCAGATTGCTGTCCTTGAGCATCCCCTCTCTCTCCGCTCACGCTACTGCCTTCCTCTAGCTGGGTGTCATCATCAGAGCCTTCAAAACGCTGGGCATCCTCCTGGAGCATGTACCCAACACTGTGGTCAAACAGTTCGGGGGACTCCTCAGGAGGTCATGGTGGATCTAGGGAAGGAGTGACTGATGACATTGAGATGAGGGAAGAGGACGCGTTGGCAGCTGCTTTGCCAGTACCCTGAGCCTGGGTGAGAGAGGATGAGGAGGGCTTGGTCATCCACTCTACCAAGTCTTCGGCATGATGCGGCTCAACACGTCCAGCTGCCGAAAATAAGGACAAGCGCATCCCATGGCCATGTGCTGATGACAATGCACCGCGTCCACGACCAGCACTGTTGTCTCTAGACACAGAGCCTGCTTGCCCTCTTTTATTGGCTCGTGACTGTCTGCCTCTCCTTGTTGGCCTTCCAGACATTGTAATGGCCTGCAGGGAGATGGGAAAACCAGCAATTGGGTAGTGTATATTGTGCTGGAGGCACACAACACCCACTAACTCCTGCAGATGGCTGTATCAGAGAACATCAGCAAATATGGGTAGATATAGGTGTACACTGTGCTGTGCTGTGCTGGAGGCACAGAACACACACTAACTCCTGCAGATGGCTATGTATCAGAGAACACCAGCTAATATGGGTAGATACAGGTGTATACTGGGCTGTGCTGGAGGCACAGAACACACACTAACTCCTGCAGATGGCTATGTATTAGAGAACACCAGCTAATATGGGTAGATATAGGTGTATACTGTGCTGTGCTGGAGGCACAGAACACACACTAACTCCTGCAGATGGGTGCTGGAGGCACAGAACACACACTAACTCCTGCAGATGGCTGTATCAGAGAACACCAGCTAATATGGTTAGATACAGGTGTATACTGGGCTGTGCTGGAGGCACAGAACACACACTAACTCCTGCAGATGGCTGTATCAGAGAACACCAGCTAATATGGGTAGATACAGGTGTATACTGGGCTGTGCTGGAGGCACAGAACACACACTAACTCCTGCAGATGGCTGTATCAGAGAACACCAGCTAATATGGGTAGATACAGGTGTATACTGGGCTGTGCTGGAGGCACAGAACACACACTTAAGCCCCATACACACGGTCGGATTTTCGCATGGATTCTGTCCTATCGGACAATGTTGTCGAAAAATCCGACCGTGTGTAGGCACCATCGGACAGTGTACGTCGGATTGTCCGACGGACAAAGTCCTATCTCCTGCTGGATAGATTTTTTGACAACAAGGTCCGATCACACCAAATCCGATCGTGTGTAGCGTAGTCCGACGGACAAAGTGCTACGCATGCTCAGAAGAAATTCTGTGACGGAAGCGCTCGGTCAGGTAAAACTACCTTTCCTAATCGACACAGCACATTCGTCACGCTGCAAATGTTAAAATGTCTTTAATGCAGTGCATTCTCTTTTTCTTTACAATGCAAGAAGAATGACATGTTTTAGCTGCTCCTATTCACCCTCACTTTTCACAAACTTAGTTCTTTATTACTTTTCACGATTTCTAGACTACATGTTTATTTTTACTCAGATCGTAAAAGAATCTTTGTTATATTTTTGGGATGATTTCAAATTTTTTTTTTTTTTTTTTTGGAAAACATATTTTAAGGAGATGTTTTTTTTTTTTTTGAGGGGGGAGGGGGGGGTTGTGTGTCTCAACTTAGCAAAACAACATTATTAACATTTCTATTTGTTGCATAAATTTACTAGGAGTTTGTTTGTTGTTGGTGCCCCTTGTTAATTATACTTTATGATTAGTGAAATGTACCAGCCTACTCACAAATAAACTGTCATTGTAGAAAAGTAAAAACACATAGGCAATGATTATTTCAAATCAAAAATACCTTTATTTAGGTCTCAGCAACAAACCAAAGAGGAACGCAGCGATGAAGAAACTTGGGGAATTTGCAAAGCCTTGGACCCCCACGGCAATCATCATTTTCAAAGCGTCGAAAATTGGGGGCCTGAGGAGTACGTATCTTAAGGGGAGTGCTATCTGGTCCTGAAGTCCAAAACATCCGGAACTGCAGCAGATGCCATCTAGGTCCCCAGGCTCTGGTCCTACGAGAGGCTCCATCTTCTCTCAGACCAGACTCAATCCAGGTCGTCACTCTCAGGTCTTCCTTCCACGCTTCCTTGCACGCTGTGGCTGTGGTGCTGGTGGGGTGGCAGAAGGAGGAGGAGGCGGAGCATGGTCACTATGGCAAACATGTGTGAGTGGGGTCATCTCCCCAGCCATACCCTTATTTAGGACCTTGAGGATGACACCCTCACACATGTTGCGTTGCCCCGCCTCCATACCCATCATTTTCGTGACAACCACCGAGCCAAAGGTCTCCTCGTCGGTGGGTGTGGCATGTAGGGAGGCTGAAGCCTCTCTGATCATCCGGAGCGCTGACTCTCCCGCCTCACCCCCCCTTCTCGCCCTTTTGTAGGGAAGGCGGAGGGGAGGGATTTGGGAGTCAGTCAGGCTCCGAGGCCTACCCCCCTCTTGGCTGCCACTACCCACCTCTTGGCTGCCACTAACCCCTTCCTCCTCCTGACTGCCACATTCCACAGCCTCCTCCTGGCTGAGGTCTTCCTGTGTATGAAAAAGGGACATAGTTTCAATTATTTGTTCATCAAACACACACAATTTTCATCTAGTGACTGTTGCAAAATGTTTACAAATCTAAAACCATACAATTCTCAGCCCTGCAGTTTATATTCTGGCCCCAAATGTCTACAACACTACTGTCAGTTGATATGTCAAACACGTTAGGAACTAAGCAATTGGGGATCCTGAATTCAGTGAACATCATTCCTTTTTCACAAAAATGGTTCCCAAACTACTAGACCTGGCTCAAGCTGGGCTCCTGCACATCTTCCAGACTGGAAGGCCCAGGTTGCTCCTCGGAAGCCTCATCAGGGGTGGCCTGCGCACAAGGAAGCGTGGAAGGAGGAGGCGAGAGTGACTCCGTGACATCAGTCTGGTCTTTGAGAAAATGGAGGCTGTCATAGTACCAGAGCTTGGGGGCATAGACCTCATCTGCTGCAGCTCCAGATTCTTGGGACTTCAGGACCTTCTTGCGCTCCCTGATATACGCACTCCTCAGGCTGCCAATTTTCTTTCTTAAATCACCAACAGTTGCCGTGGGGAACCTTGGCTTTACAAATTCCACAAGTTCCAGCAGGGCTGCGTACCTCATTGGTTTGTTGCCGTAATGGGGGTGTTTGACCTGCCATAAAAGGGGAATTTCCCTGTATTTCTCAATGAACAGGGGGAGAAAACTCATGTCGTTAAATCCCTGCATAATCTCTGCAAGACACAACACCACACAAAACACTATAAATAGTGTCCGGCAAAACTCTCCTAATCTTCTCCAGAAAGAAGCCTCAAGGTCTAATCAGTCTAGGCTAGTTATGTACCAACGTCAAATTGTACCTTTGTTATAGCGATCGTCTCGTGCGTGAGCTTTCTCTCCCCTCGTTTCACCGATCGTGGCTACGACACAGGCGTGTGACGTTTTATATACAGTGCGCATGTGTGAAACTCCGCCCGCCCCTGACGATCTTTCTCGTCTATTCCCCACCCCTTCTCTTTACGGCGCAGTGGGGAGAGCACATGGCGGGGACACAGCAGGTGCGCACCAAATCTCGCAGCAACGAGGAGGAGGACAAGGAAAGGCCGGAGGCAGAAATGTCCCGATCCCGGAGCCTGAAATTCAAGGCCTCCAATATGTCATTTGGAGAAATGTTGGAGATGGTGGACATATTAAAGAGGAGCGACTATGATCAAAAGTATGGGCCTTACCTCAACCCCAATGTCCGCAAGGCCAAGATCATGTCTAAAGTTCTGAGGAGGCTGTACAATCATTTTGGGGTACAACGATCCAAGGAGCAACTGAGGAAACGCTGGTCAGACCTGAAACTGAGGGAGGCCGATCAGTACAGAAAGATCAAGCGAGTTCTTCAAAAAAGTAAGTAGTTGTGTTGTGTGTTTGATTTCTTGCTTGCATACTGCTCCATGTGTTTGTATTTTTACAAAGTAGTACATTCTAAAATGGCCACTTTCAGGTTCGTCTGTGCATTCGATCGTACTCAACCTCGATCGTTCGGCCACTGTCATGTTCGTGTGTGTCCATTCGATCGTACTCAACCTCGATCGTTCGGGCCACTTATAATACGAGGTTTGGTGAATTGTTTGGGGAAAGGAAGTTTGTTCTCTCTAGAAATGTCATTAAGAATGTCAAGCCAATTTATTCAATGTAAAGGAGAGGTCACCCAGTAGCTGTTTACCCATCTGGACTCTAGAGCACTAGTGCTGGGACACCCAAGCCCACTTTTTATTAGGCTTTTCCACACATGTGCTCCAGTGGATACTAGAGGGGGGTCTCCATCCGACAAACTTCTACCAAAAAGCTACTACGTTTACCACCTTTAAAAAGTGACTCCATTCATGTGGTTGCCATTTGTAACTGGCCCAACAAAAATATTGTCCCTCACTTTCAAGCAATGTTTGCCATTTCCTATTTCTGCCCTCAATAGATTGTGGTGCTAAATCTTCCTTTTGTACCTTCTCATAGGGGAGCAAAAACTCGTGACGTCAGAGGAAACCACCAAACCAACACCTCCCAAAGAAGGGGAAAGACCAGAAGCAGAGGAGGAGGAAGGAGAGATCGTTGAAATTGGAGAACTTGTCACCACAACAGGTGAGTGTGGGAGAACACAGCTACTGGTAAGCTAATCAATGTATGCCTGCCTCATTTCCAAGACATTTTTCTTTTTTTTGGTTGTTTTTTAGGTGACGTGGATGTTGTGGAAGAAGAATCGCACTTTACCACAGAGAGTGCCCACGTACTCATCGGGGAGATAATGGTCTGCAATAGAGATCTAGATGACATAAAGCAAAACATCAATGATGTTCAACAAAAATTGAAGAACATCATTGATGTTTTAGGAAAAATATAAAAACGCACCAAGTAATTAACACACATTTGTGGCTGCTTCTGAACACATTTTCAACTTAAGAACTGTGTGAAATTTTTAACATGCACACATTGTGTCCACATGTGCTAGCTCCCATCATGGTGGATGAATGACAACGTTTTTTTGGGGGTGCAACCACTTTACGAACTACTAAAGTGGTTGTGGTGAAGGGGTTGCACCCCAAAAAACGTCCATTCATCCCCATGATGGAAAATGGCACTTTTGAAGATTCTAGGCATGTGTTTTACCATCGAATGACCATTTTCATACCCAAATTGTGAGCATGTTCTAAATTTCCAGTTTCCAGGGGTGACCCCCCATGTGATGAAGGCAAGATCAAACACATTTGAACATATAGTCATGTCTGATCTTGTCTTCATTTTAGAAAGTTGATCTTTCCGAGTTCCTATGTTCTGTTTTGCTCCATGCCTGGTTTTACCAAATGCGGAATGTTTGTAAACAATGTTGTAAATAAACCAGATCTTGTCAGTTTTGGCAAGAAGTTTGTAAACGCACTTGTGAATGTGTTGCAAGTAAACTTTTTTACTTTTCTAAATGTGTGGCTTCCTTATTTAAAAACCAAAAAACATTATGTATGTCAAATGTAAAGGATTTGGGGGGCAATGGGTGTTATTTACTAAAGGCAAGTCCAGTTTGCACTGCAAGTTTCTTTTCCAGGGCACTTTTGCACTGCACTTGTAGAGCATAGTGGATTTGACTTATGTAAATGACACCCACAGTGATTGGTTTGAAAACACGTAGCACACCATTTTTGAGAATCAACACATTTCTGTCATGGTGAGGAAATGGAGTATTTTGGGTGTCAGTTATGCACTACAAACCTTCTCTAGACCAAAGATTAGGTATCAAACACACAACATGAGAAGAATCTTTTTGGGGAAGAAGAGACTGTTACATCCTTTTGCCCAGAAAGTGCATTCCCACTGTCGAAGCTAAAGGGAAAACATTTCAAGGTCAAATAAGCAATAAGACGGAAATGACAAGAAATCCTTGGTTGGTTTAAAAAAGAGCTTTATTAAAAAATGCCTCTCACACATCGTCAGGCAGAGCAATGCCCCCCCCCCCCCCCAAAAAAAATTAAAAATAAAAGGGGCTATACATGAAGTAAAACACACAGCAAACATTTGTGCATATTTTAGGGGGTGTTTGGGGGAAAACAATACTATGCAGCAGACAAAATACATTGCTTAAGTGACTAGGCCATAGGTGTCTATTGGGCCAGAAGAGCATGCTGGTGAGGTAAGTGAAGGTAAAAATGCATGAAGGAGAAAAGGGGCACAGCATATTAGAGCATATTGCAATCAGGGTAATTTGGGAAGGAGGTCAAAAATAGAAGACATTAGCAAACAGAGCATACATAGAAGGAATAGTAAAGGAGAAATGTTACCTTAATATAGTCCTCCTGCAGGACCTGGATG